>JAWQFY010000215.1:0-43735 GCA_037055185.1 Capillidium rhysosporum | reverse complement strand
ATATTTGAACTGTCAATATTAATATATAAAGCTAAAATCCTAATAATTTATATTTAATTAAAAAAATTTAATTTAGTAGTAATATTTATATAAAGATTTAACTACTTTAAAAGTAGCTAATTTTTTTTCAGAATTTAATAACTTAAATATATTTGATAAAACATTTTATAATATACTTACATGTAGTATTTATTCATATTTTATAACCTATACTAAAAGCTATTTAACTTTTAAAAAGGTAAAGAAGCTATATTAGTAACTTGTATTATTTTTTAATAATTTAATTTAATTTAGATTTTTTTTAAAATTTTAAATTTTATATTTTAAAATAAACAAATTTTAAATAAAATAATTAAAACTATTAATTTTTATTAAAAAGATAATGTTATAAAATATTTAAAATTAAAGTATACTTTTATATTTTTTTAACTTTTTTTTTAGTTTTTAAAAACTAAATAAGTTAAGTTTATATTTTTTATCAAAGCTAAGTAAGTAAAAAAAAAGTATTTATATTTAAGTTTTAAGATTATTTAGTTGGAGCTAGAAAATATTATATTAAAGTAAATATATTAGTTAAATATTAACTTTAAAAAGTTAATTTAAGTTTTAGAAGTATTATAAAAAATAAAAAATAAAATTTTAATAACTTTATTTATACATATTTTTCTTTTTAAAATAATATTATTTATATATTTTAATATTTAAAAACTTTATCTAAATTTATATTTTTATTTAAATTTATACTTTATAGTAAAGTAGTATTTTTTAATAACTATTAAAAATCAATAAGTTACTAAAAAAGTAAATTTATCAAACAATTAAATAAATAATATTATAATATTATATACTAAAATATAATAATATAAAATAATTTAAACTATATTTATTATAACTTTATTATAATTATATATATTTAATTTATAAATGTATGCTAAATATTAATTTTTTAAATTAGTATATATTTAAAAATATTTTATAAAAATAAAATACTATATTTAAAATTTTTAAAAATTCTTACTTTAAATAAAAGCTAAACTTTAATATTATTATTAAAAATAAATTAAAGCTATTTATAATAATAAAATAAATAATTTAAACTTTTTTTATTATAGTAACTTTTAAAAAAAGTATATATGTTAAAATATTTTTTAATATTTAAATTTATACTTTATAGCTATTAGTTATAAAATTTAAGCTTAGATTATTTTATTAAAGTTATTTAATTTATATTTAAATATTTTATAACTATTTGTAAATTTTTTATATTTATTTTACTAATATTTTTAAAAATTTTTATACTTTTATAAAAATAAATATACTTAATATAATTTATAAATTAGTAGCATTTTTTTTCTTACTATATAAAAAAAATGTATAATATAATTTTAATAAACTTTTTTTAAGCATTTTTAATCTAAGTTTAAAAATATTTAACTATTTTTAATTATATTAAAATCTAAACTATATATAATTTTTGCTATATAAAAAATTAGCTAATAAGTAAAATACTAATATACTTAATATAAATTTTAGTTATAATAATAGTAAAAGTAATAATAACTTTATATAAAATATAAAATTATAAAGTTGTTTACAATTTTATAATATATAATAGTATTAAAAAAATAACTTTATTATTTAAAAGTATATTTAAATAAAACTTATTTAGTAACTTTAAGCAAATTAAGCTAATATTTTAGTTGTTTTAAATTTTAAATCAGTATAATATTGATATATTTTAATATATTATACTTTTTTAATTTACTTAAACTAACTGCAAACTTATATATATATATATTATATTTACTTATAATAAAAGCTAAATATTTAACTATTTAACTATTTAAAACTTACTTTTAAATTATTTTATTTATATTATTAACTATATATTATACTATATAGTAGTATAATTTATTTATATATTTAACATTTATAGTTTTATAATTTTTAGCTTATTTATATATTAATATACCTATTTAATAATTATAGTATAATTTATAATACTATATTTTTTTATAATTATATAATAAACTTTTTGGTTTTTTTTAATATATAAGTATAATAATATATATATATAATATTATTATAGTAATTTATTTTAAAAAGTTTAATATAATAGTTAAAAAATATATAAACTTTAATTATATTTAATTATTAAGTATTAAATATATTATTTTTTAATTTATAAAGTATTTTTTTATTAATATATAAAAAGTAATTAAAAATTAAAGTGTATTATTAATTTTTTAGCATTTTTTTCTTTATTAAAGATCTTTTTAACTTAAGTTTTACTAAGCTAAGTTAATTTACTAATTAAATTTAGCTTTTTAAAATAAAATAAAAATTAGTTTCTTTTTTAAATAGTTAATAATAAATATTATAAATATCTTAAAAATAAAAATAAAAACTTAAATAAAATTTATTTTATCTAAATATATTTATAAATATAAATTATTGTTATTATTATTTTAGTATTTTATAAACAGTTTTCTATATTATTGTAATTATTTTTACTATTTACTAAAATTACTAGAAAAATTAACTTTATATATTAAAAAATTTTAATTTTAACAAGAGTTTTAATTAGAATTTTTTAAAAATTTACTTTATATTATCCTTCTTTTTAATATTTTGTAAATATTATTATACTCTAGACTTTAGAATTTTACAACTATTATCTTTTTAAGGTACTTATTTATTTAAAAAATATTGCTTAAAATCTATTTTATTACATTACCTATTTACATTTTTAAGCCTCAATTATAGCTATATAGATAGTAAAAATTAATCAATTTTAATATTACTAATCATATTTTTTATTATAGATAACAAATTTATTATTTTAAATGATTTATTAATGGAATTTTAACATTTTAGCTTAGAAAATTAAAAAAATACTTTTAATTTAATTTTTTTTTCAGTATCTGCCACAGTTTTTTAAATATTAAGTATACTTTTTTAATAATAAATAAATTTATAAATTGGTTTATTGCTTAGATTGAACTATTTACTATAACCCTTTTTGTACAAATCATAATTTGTACCTACATGTATGACCCATTTTTAAAGATTTTTATTAGATGAAAATAAATCCAATTTAAACTGATTTAAACTAATATTTGCTCTGTATATAGAATAGTTTAGTAAATTTAACCATAAATTCCTGAGAATTTAAGGTACAAAAATAAATTCAAGCTATTAATATATTATTTTCTTAATTTTAAAAACGATAACTTGTAAATCCACATTTTAGTACTTACCGATGTACAGTTGTCTACCTTGCATACATTTCCACATTCCAGCCCTTCACTACTCTTAAAGTTGAACTGAAATTAAAATAATTTACAAATGTAATTTTTATTAATAAAATGGCGAGGCCTTTAATAAAGCGGAGAAAATTGGTTAAATCTAGGTTATATTAATTTACTTTTATCAGCTGACTAAATTAAAAAATTATAAGTCTACTATCTCGTAATTGTACCTATTTAGTACATTTCATTTAAATATGGTTAGCTTTTTACCCTTGTTTGTAGCTTCTTTTCTATTCAAATACGGGTTATTTGTAAAATGTCGGGAAAAGTTCTTAATTAGCAGCCTAAACTGCATTAGCGTTTAACTTACTGACACAGATATACATATTGCTGAATAAGTAAGGAAGTTTTGTATAGCAGGTGGATACGTTTTGAACTTTTAGGAGGGATGTATCATTTAAAATAGCTTAGTGTACGTACCCAAGCAACGTAATTTTTGAATGCTCGCGTTAAGAATATAACGAATGTTTGCATGCAACGCATTAAAGGCTCAACTACAAAGGATAGTTTATTACGTTTGGTTGAATTTAATCCTTTTTATTTACGAAATTAAAATTTCCATAAATAGTAGAATTTGTACAACTTATCCACGTATAAAATCAGTAAGTTGTATTTCTATATGACTTGCCTATTAAAATTGATACGTTTTCGACTGTATTCTCATCCGAATTATAAACTCAAAAAGTTGAAAGCTGGATCATTAAGATATATGGTTAAATTAAAGCTTAACTGCAATTAAACGAAGCTATATAAATCAAGCACAACCAACCGATTCCTTCACCTTTCAAAAAAATTATGTTTCTTTAATTTAAATTGACATTGATAATGTTAAATACCGAACTGAACAGCGAATTTAGTGTTAATTGCGAAATCAATAGGAGAAACGAAAAAGAGATTAAAGGACAAGCAGTTTTAGGTACTTGAAACGGCAACGAAGGTTATTTGATACTAATGTACCCTAATTTGAAGGTAACGTAGTGAAACCCAGCCGGGGGAGGGGCAAAGGCAACCTTTGTTTAGGTGGGTACAGCTCAGACGGTGAAGATATCAGTATCAAGAAGAAAGGTAGGAAACCGGAACAGACCGAGCCGATTCTAGTACCTTTCAACTTTACTTTTTAAACTACCTTAACCTAACGTAACATAAATCTATAGAAGCGTCAAGCTAAAAATCGAGCAGCACAGCGGGCTTTCCGCCGCCGTAAAGAACTTTATAACCGAGAGTTAGAAGCTAAGATCGAAGAACTGGAATCACAGAACCAAAAGTCGTTCCAAGAGAACAAGGTTTTGAAAACCAAGTTGGAAAATTTACAGGAAATCAACTCGAAATTGAAGAAGACTTTTATAAACATCGAAGGCCTCAAAATGGTACAACAGAATGTCAACGTCGATAGATATTGTATAAACACTTCTCAGATCGTCGTACCCGGTCCTGATAGTAGTAGTAAACCGATGGTACCTAATTTGTTCGCCCCTAACCCGCTTAGGGAACCGATTTGTAGTACTTCCGGTAATTCTTACAACAACTTTAACTTAATATATTAACCTACTTTATTTAGAAATGAGTAGCAACGAAGTACAGCTGAACTTATTCCAAAAACCTAATTTACCGTTAAACCTTACTCAAGCACAAGTACCACAACCACCTCAAAACTCCGCCAATACTTTATCTACCGAACCTGAATCGGTTACCAACGGTAACGATACGTTCAACCAAAACAGTGGTTACTTACCAAACCTATTTCAAAACGGTGCCGATAACTCAGCAACTACCAATTCTACTTCTGAGCTACTAAACGGACAACAGGCTACCTACACAAACCCTACCGATATTATGAACCCGTTCCGACCTCCACCTACCTACGACGAACTCGCTAAACTTCACAACCATCTCAATCACTTGCGTCAGAGTTTTTATCAGCAAGAGTTCAACATACATAATCTAAAGGACGCTCTTATGAAGAAAAATGTCTGTGATTCTATCCAGGAGTTCTTAAATACCTACTTAGGTACTAACTTATAAGTCGTTTCCTTTCAGTACGGTTTAATACCGTCCCTGATTTACACCATCCAACCAATTCGTTCGATTCTACTCAACACTTTCATTTATTTTCACCACCAACATTTACTTATCACTTCTATCTCCAATTATCATATACAAACAGTATATGTAAACTATAAGTAAATCAAATTTTAGTCGCTTTCGTATAGCTTAAAAATTGAATCCTTTTTCGCTCGTTTTTAAATTTTCTTTTATAAATATAAATTTTATATGTATAAATAAGCTTAAAATGGAATACATTTTTAATAATTAGATTCTATACATTCTATTAAAGGTAAGGTATAAATGCTAAGCCTACCTTTAAAAGGTAAGGTTTAAAAGTTCTATAGCTTTTCTATTGTGAAAATACCAAGTTTTCTTCCATTATAAACACCTATTTAGGCTATTGTATTCTGATACAAAGTACTAACTGCAGATAAATTAGGCAATTTATCTAAAACCTGCAAGTTATTCAGCCCAAACTTGTATCGCAATTAACGGAACTTAGCATTCGTTACAAAAGTAAAACAATCATCCAACCTTTCTTTCAAATAAGTATATTTATGATTACTCAGTTGCTTTTTTATACTAGTTCAAGGCTTTGCTTAATCAACTGTGTAGGATGGACTTGGGCAAACAGGAATAGATAACCTACATTTTTGAAGTTTAATTTTAATATCAATCTTAAAACTTAGAAATAAACCGATCGCTTTATTATTAGTTCCTATTAGGTTCTTTATTGGATCCAAACGATGTTAATTTAGCCTAAACCGTTCTATTTTCTTATTATTATAAATTTTAAAATTTGGATATTCCTCATTACAATAATTGAATAAAATTTAATTTAATTTATATGAAATTTAATTTGCTTTTTTAAAATGAAGTTGAAAAAGTGAACGTTTGCTTTCATTTTAGCATTGAAAATATAATCTTTATTCCTTAGAAGCTAACCAGTTCAACCATCCTATTAATAAAAATACAATAAACGGAAGCGGGGAGTAATTAGGTTTAACTTTTAATATTGAACAATGGACGATAGAAGAAAAATGCTAGGGAAAATGTAACTATAGGCGATCCGTGAGAACAAACTGAAGTCAACCTATCTAGATAGTTCACAATTACTTATAAAAGTTATTTTACCGAACCAGGCTAAATAGGATACTATTTAAAAAATTGTTGCTAAAGGGTACTGAAAATAATCATTTTTTAATATTAATCTCATTCTATATTAGCTATAAAAGTATTTAAATTAAGTTTACTTAAAAAAATGTTCAAGTATTATAGATAACACATAACTTTCAGATTAAGAAGTTTTACTTGAGACCAAGTAAAATTTATGCAACTATAAAAGCAAGGGTACGCCATACGTTATGGACCAAGAAATTTAACCAAAAATAAAGATATTAAACTTCACAATTATCCTAAAATAATCTTTAAATAATCTTTGAAAGAAATAAGAACATGAATAACTGTAAAGGAATTCTTTCAAGTTTTATATCTAATATTGATGCAATGAGTACTTTATATTGTAAAGTATCACATTTGTGGTTTCTGGAAAACTAAAATTACTGTGATTAAAACTTAATTGTAGTCAAAAAAATCTAATTTTTTAAGAAAGGTTTGTAGCAGAAAGAAATTGATAAAAACGAACGAACTACATATATTATTACCTCCATCAGTTAGTTATATAAACAGATGATCTTTGCAATAAAAAAAATCGGTTATTTTATCCTATTATTATTAAAGTTGAATAAAATATATCAAGTTATAAATATTTATAATTTAAAGGTTGAGAATTTATTATTACAGAATAAATTTTATTAACCAATTCATAGTAAAGCTTAAGATATCAAAATTTACCATTCCAACAATTGTAATAACCAATCAGGTAGACCCAGATGATCCTTCCAACTTCACTAACTATTTACTTAAAGCATTAAAAGAAAACAACTAAAATATCCCTAATATAATCCCTTTTATTAATAACTACTTAAACTAGTACTATACTAATACTAATATTAAAGTTAGTAAAACTGATATTAATATTTACCAAAAGGTATCAATACCTATTTTAAATATATTAAGTAATAACTTACAGCTTTAAAAAATTTAAAAGAAAATCAATATAGACAAATCTATTATAAAGTTTTTAATTTATTTTAAGTAAAACTTAAGTTAATCTAAAGATAGAAAAAAAGTTATTTAGCTAAAGTATAGTAAAAAAAGTTTTAATTAAAATAATTAAAGCTATAATAACTGTTTAATTATACTTTAAATAAACTAAATAATATACATTTATATTTTGTTTAAAATTTAATTTATCAATAAATATACTTAATTAAAAAAACTTTACTAATATTTAAAAACTAAAAAATTATTTTATAAAGCTTGCTCATTTTTAAATTAAATATTAAAAGTAACTATATAAATATATTATATAAATAATTACTTAAGAAAATAGCTAGTTTTAAATTAATAAAACTATATAAAATAAATGTACTATTAGTATAATTTAATCTATTTTATATAAATAAAATAGTTTTTTTAATATAAAATACTATACTTTTATTTTTATTTTTATTTTTATATACTTTTTATATATATAATTAAATTATTAGCTACTATTTATTATACATTATAAAAAGTTAAAAATTATACTTTTACTAAATTAAATAAATTTAGCAATTATTATAGCTTTTTTACTTTTTTAATAGTATTTTATATTTTTATTTATTTATTTAAAATTAAATTATTAATAATTATATATTTTTTATAATACTAAAAAGTTTTAGTTTTATATTTATATTAAATATTATTTTTAATTTAAATCTAAATTTCAAAAAATAAGCTTTTATTTTTTTAGCTCTTTTTTGCTATTTATTATATATTTAATTATTTTTATTAAAACTTAATATATAACTATTTATATAAAGCTAAAAAACTAAATAATATACTTTATTTAAATAATATTAATAATTATTATTATATAAATATAAAAAATATAGCAATAAAAAGCAGTTTAACATTTTTAAAAAAAGTAAATTATTTTAATAAATAGATAAAATAGCAATAATATAAAATTAAAAGTAAATACTATTAGTATTATTAAAAATAGCTAAAATTAAAGCTTAAATTAAGTTATTATAATTTTTAAAAAAAATGTTTATTCTAATATTTTAAAGTTATTTATTTATTTTTAAAATGTTATAAATAGTTATTAGTATAATATTTAAAGTTTTATTATTTTTATTATTAATTATTTATATTTTAATATTTGAATAAAATTACTATTATTATTTTAAATTTTTATTTAATATTTTAATTATAATTTAATTAAATTAATATAATAAATTTTTTATTAATAGCTTTTAAATAAATAAAAATAAAAAATCTTATATTAACAAAGTTTTTATAATATAATTTTAATAAATTATTTTATTAAATTAGTAAAAATTTTATACTTTTTAATAAAATAAAAACTATTTTAACTAAAATAAAATTAAATATATTTTATATATTTTAATAAATTTAAAATTTTAGTAAAAGCTTGTTTATAACTTTATTAAAGTTTTATTTTAAACTAAAAGTTATTTAAATTTAGTAAATAATAACTAGTATTTTTTATTAAAATAGTAAAATAGCATTTTAAATATAAAATTTTATACTAATAAGCAAAATTTAAAATTTATTTATATTATTAACAGTAAAAAAATAAAAATAAATAAAATAAATTATAATTATAATTAAAAATAAAGTGAAAAATAAAATAAAATAATGTAAAAAATTAAATTTTAACTTAAATAATAATTTAAATCTAAAAAAAGTAAATTTTAAAAGTATAACTTTTTAAAATAAGTAAAAAATAATATATATTTACTATATATTAAACTAAAATAATACTATTTTAATTAGTATATTAGGTATAAAATTTATTACTATAGCTTTATTTTAATTTTAATTTTTTATTATAATTATAAATTTAAGCTAAAATAATAACATTTATATTAAATTATTTTACTAAAAAGTTTATAATATAACTTTGCTATTAAAGTAAACTTTTAGTTAAAATTCTCTAATTATTTATATAAGCTTATATTTTTTTTAGACAATTTTTTAGTAATATAATATATTTTTAAAGTAATATTTACTATAAGTTTACTTATTTAACAACTTTTAAAATAAAATACTTATTTTAACTTTTAAATTAAGGTTATAATTAACTAAAATACTTATTTTTAGTTTAAAAGTATAATAAAGCTAATATATTTATTATTAAATTTAATATTTAATAAAATTTAATAATATATATACTTATACATATTAGCAAATACTACTAATTAAACTTTTTTAATAATTTTACTTATAAAATTTTTATCTTTTTTTATTATAATAAATAATAAACTATTACTAAATACTACTAAAATTTTAAAACTTTTACTAAATATTTATAAATTTATTAAAATCTTAATTTTGTTTAATTATTAAGTATTTTAAGTAATTTTTTTTTTTTAAATTTTTTTAAAATGTTGATTTTTATTGTAATTAAAATTTTATAAATAAAAAGTCAATTTTTTAATCTAATATTTGATATTTGTTTATAAATTTTAATAAAAGTTATATATATATATATTAAAAAATAATAATTAATATATTTAAAAAATTAAAATTTATTAAATAAAAAAAAACAAAATTAAAATAATATATAAAATTTTAACTTAAAAATAAAAGCTTACTATTATTAATATAACTTATAAAAATATATATATAAATATTATAGTAAAAAATTTAAATATAAGTCTAATATTTATTAAAATCTACAGTTATAATATTAGAAAAATACTTAATATAAGGCTAAAAAAATAAGTATTATAATTTAAACTAGAAATTATTAATAAATTAATAAAGCTTTATAATAATGATATATTAAATATTAAAACTAATAAATAAGCTTAGTTAAAAAACTAAATTTAAAAGCAGATATTTAACTAAGAAATATTTAAATTATTAATTTGCTTAAAGCTTAAAAGCTATAAATATAGTTAAAAATAAATAATTATATTATAAGTAATTAGTTAATATTTATAATACTTTAAAAATATACTATTAAAAACTTTCAACTAATTATTAAAGATTATTTAAACTAATGAGTATTATTTTATTAAATTTAAAGTTTATAAAAATAAAGTAATATACTAGTTTAAATAAATATTAACTTATAATTCTTATGCTTATAATAATTATAACTATTTTAAAGGATTTAAAATTAGTATATATAATATACTAAATATATTTAATAAGTTAAAGTTAGTTTAAATAAATAACTTAGTTATTACTGATTGCTATATTAAAATATTAGATAAATACTATATTTTCTTTATTAGAAAAATAAAAACTTTAATTAACTATAATATTTTATAAAATTATTTTTACTACTATATACTTAAAAAAAAAATTTTGAATAGCTCTTTTACTTATCTGATCTTAATTTTATTGAGAATATTTAGACTTTAATTTAATAAAATATAAATAAATATATTAAACCTTTATATACTTTAAAACTTTTATAGTAAAAAGTTTAATTTAATTTTAATTACTTACTATAAAGTAGCTATTAAATTATACTAGTATTTATATAATAAATTTAGAACTATTTATTAAAATTTTTTAATATATTATAAATTTTATTATTTATAAATTTTTAATTCATTATTAATAAGTTATTAATATTTATTTTATTTTTGCTATATAATTAAATTTTTTTAAATTTAAAAATAAAAGGTTTATAAAAAGTT
The DNA here is from genome assembly GCA_037055185.1 of Capillidium rhysosporum. Taxonomy (NCBI): domain Eukaryota; kingdom Fungi; phylum Entomophthoromycota; class Entomophthoromycetes; order Entomophthorales; family Capillidiaceae; genus Capillidium; species Capillidium rhysosporum. The sequence goes on along the minus strand of JAWQFY010000215.1, from coordinate 32,592 downwards.
TACTTAAAGTACTTAATAATCAAACAAAATTAAAATTTTAATAAATTTATAAATACTTAGCAATTTTTTTTTAAAATTTAGTAGTATTTAATACTAATTTATTATTTATTATAATAAAAAAAGTTAAAAATTTTAAAATGTAAAATTATTTTTTATTTAAGATTATTAAATAAGTTTGGTTAACAAGCATCTACTAATATTTATAAGTGTACTTTAAGAAAAAAAAAGTTAAATATTATTAATAAGATAGTATTTTTATAATATTTAATATTATAAAAAAGGTAATTAAATAAAAAAATTAAAAATTAAAAATCAACTTTATTATAATTTATACCTTATTTTATAGCTATTATTAAGTTAAATAAGTAATTTATATTATTTCATAAGGAATTAATAATGCTATTTCTGATTTAAACTACTAAAGTTATTATATAAATTATCTAAATTATTATATTTAATAATTAACATTAAAATAAAAAGCAGTTATATTATTTTTTATATTTTAACTAAATTTTACTAACATTTTTATAATTTAAAACACTATTATTACTATTCTATATTATAATACTTGTAGCATTTAAAGTAAGCTAATTCTAGTAGTATAAATATTTTTAATAATCTAAAATAAAAAGGGTTTTCTTTTTTAGTCTTATAATAAACTTTATCTACTTTGATATATTAAAATTTTAAGCTAATAATTAAAACCTAATAAATATTTATTCTAAATCCTACATTTTATCACATTATATTTCTAATTTATCAGATTCTAGAGCAAATTGGGTTTTCTGTTAAGCTATTTTCTCCCCTTATTTTCTACTTGGTAAATACTAGTAAAATATGTATCAGGGTATACATTAACTACCGAATTGTTAGTGATACCATTACTCTATTAGGTCCTAATGTTCTCTGAAATAATATTTGCTTTTCATAGATAAAGTTTTTAGGCTATTTAATTTATAAGAAAAAAAATAAAAAATAAACTAATTTTATCTCTAATTTTTTTTATTAGCATAAATCCTAATTAGGAATAAAGAAATCTTTACATTTAGACTGTAGTTATAGATTCTTTTAATTGTAATTGTTATTAGAGAGCTTAGGAAATCCCCATTAATTATATTTGAAAATGCTGTTGGTTTTTACTTAAGTTTATTGCTTTTTAATAAAGCTTATTATAAATACAATCGGAGCTAAAAGTATTTATCTAGAGTTCATCTAAATTAATTAAATAAGGTTTACGTTTAGCCCATTTTAAAATTGGGAATTTGATGCTTCTAAAGTTCTAAGAACGGGAAAAACAATTGAATTTCACACCTCCGCTAATTAAACGCATCAAAAAAAATTAAAATTTTTTATAGACACATCTAAAAGTTAATTAAAAGATTTTAATTTATATTAATCAACGATTTAAAATCAATCAATTTAAATATAAATTAGAAATTCCTATTTTGAACCTCAAAATTTTACTAAAGCACTTTTAAGTAAAAGGGGAACTAGGAGATTCTAAATTTAAACTTAAAAAGTTAAACCCGGTTTAATTAGGCTTAGCTTATACGAATTCTAATGCTGAGTCACCGAAACTTTACGAAGCGAATCTCGGTTAAAGAGATGTTAAGCTTCGGTACTACATCCATTTAGCGAAAATTTTTTGGAATTTGACTTTTTTTTAATATTTTTTGTTTGAATGTAGCTTGAAAATTCTATTTATTGCGAAACTTTTAAACAAACGACAAATTCGCGTGTAAATAAACTAGTTTTTCTTAAGTAAAAAGTTAACATTCTTAGAAAAGCGTAAACGATATGTACGTTAAAGAATATAAGTTTCTAACTTTACCTTATAAAAACGAAATACATCTTCAAAAAAGATCTTTTAGATAATCTACTAAGGTATTTTAATTTCAACTAGTACTTTTTCAAACAGGTATTTTAGTTTTAAAAGCTAAGGCTGAAAATTGAATTATCTAACGTACTTGTTGTTTATACTCTTCTAAAAATGGTTTGATTTTATATATATACCAACTTGTTCTAACATACGTTTTAAAAATTGAGCTTAGAAATATATATACTATAAAGTAATTTTTAAATCGCATTCAAACTAATGATAGTAAAAAGTTGAATTTAAAAATATTCCGCCATTTTGAGCGGAACTATAATTTAAAAGCAGAGTCGGAGTAGCTATTGCTTGAGTCGGAATAAAAGTAATGTTTTGTTGTACCGTAGTATAATTGTTATCTCTTACGATTTTACTTAATTTAGTAATAGCGGCTAACTTAAATTATGCTCAACTTTAATTTGTTGTAATAAACACATACGTAATTAAATTGTAATTTTATAACTTAGAACTTTTATACTAAAATTTTCAGGTGAAGAATAAAGATAAAAAATGCGTAGTTTTTTTTTAGATATATCGACCGAGTTAGAAGTAAAGCTTAATTACATTTTCTTGTAAGTCAGTAACAATTTTGACATGCTCTGTAAAGTAGGACTTAATACAATTAATTTAAAAGCTAGTATACTATTCTACTTTATTAGCGCAGTAAAAAGAGCGTTTATAGCAAGCTATACCAAGAATCTGAGTACCATAAGATCAAAAAAGTTAAGGAACTTGATTTATTATACTTTGTTTACCCTTACATATCTTACTTCGCCCTACAATTCTTTATAATCAAGCACCATAAATCGATAACTTAATGCAAACTAAAATAAATTAAATCGTAGTTTTAAATACTAATTTGTAGCCAATGAAAACTCATTTTAACTTTAAATTAGAATATTTTAAGATTTAAGTTTCATTCCGGGACAACAAACTTTATATTTTTATCCAGAAAGGTTTTTGGGGTGGGACAACTTGAAAAAGAATAATTTTAAAAGATAAGATATAAAAGAAAGAAATTAGACTGCATTAACAACAATCAAAAAATTTTCAAATTATATACTTTTAAAGAGAGACAACTTTAGCGTCTCAAAGTTTATTTAATTAAAATTAAAAAGCTAGTTTAACTTTAACTTTTATAATTATAACGCCATATTAAATTAAACAACATGTTTGGTAAGAAGAAATCGAATGAGAGTAAAGATGTGGAAAAAGTAACTACCGAAACCAAAGTTGACGAAGTAGTCTCACTACCGCCTGTAAGCATTGCAAAAATTTACAGTTTTGCAACCCCTATGGATATTTTAATAACATTAACTGCCGCTATTTGTGCTATATTGAACGGTGTAGCTCAACCTTTGATGACTTTAGTATTTTCAGGTGTAATTGGATTATTCTCCGAATTTTCCCAAAATTCACTGAAAGACCCTGTCCAAGCTAAAATAACTTTACAGGAAGAGATAAATTGGTTATGTGTTCAGTTTGTTATTATCGGTGTAATCACCTTATTTACATCCTACGGTCAACTTTCGTTATGGATGGTGTCGGGTGAACGTCAAGCTGTAAGGATTAGACATAGATATTACCACTCTATTTTAAGTCAAGAGATGGGTTGGTTCGATTCAAACCAGTCCGGTGATATCTCATCAAGAATCGCCGGTGACGTAAATTTAGTTCAGGACGGTATCTCCGATAAGGTTGGGTTATTCATTCAGTACGTAGCTACCTTCCTTGCCGGTTTCATTTTAGCTTTCATTAAAGGTTGGAAGTTAACTCTAGTTCTACTTTCGGTCGTACCTATCCTTATAGGATGTGGTGCTTTCATTGCAAAGTTAATCGCTAGTGGTTCAGCTGACGGTCAAGGTGCTTACGGTCAAGCTGGTTCAGTAGCTGAAGAGGTATTATCAGCTATCCGTACCGTATACGCCTTCGGAGGTCAACCCAAAGAACAAGCTCGTTACGAAACTAAATTAGAAATCGCACGTAAATCGGGGCACCGTAAAGCTATCATCACCGGTGTTGGTGTTGGTACTATTATCACTGTACTTTTCTTTTCGTACGGTTTAGGTATGTGGTATGGTGGTAAACTTATCGCTGAAGAAGGTTACAATCCCGATGAGGTACTTGCTGTGTTCTTCTCAGTTTTAATCGGAGCTATGTCTATTGGTCAAGCTTCTCCCTCACTGACCGCCCTAGCTACCGCTCAGGGTGCTGCTGCTAAGTTATTCGACGTCATCGATAGACAGTCTAAGATAGACCCTTTCCAAGTCACTGAAGCCATGCAACAGACTCAACAATCTATGGGTCAAATTAAAGGGCGTATCACATTCAAAGATATCAAATTCAGCTACCCCTCTAGACCTGATGTACCTATCTTGAAAGGTATAAATTTAGATGTCGAACCGGGTACAACTGTAGCTTTGGTAGGTGCTTCCGGTTCCGGTAAATCTACTACCGTAGGTTTGATCGAACGTTTCTACGATCCAGAATCTGGTCAAGTATTATTGGATGGTGTTAATGTCAAGGATATAAGTATTAAATTCTTACGAGAGCATATCGGTATTGTAGGTCAAGAACCTATCCTGTTCGCCACTACCATCAAACAGAACATTTTGTACGGGTTAAAAGACGACGCCGAGATCAATTACGATTCACCTGAACTACAAAGGAGAGTTGAAGACGCTTGTAAGCTGTCCAACATCCATGAATTCATTATGACTTTACCTCAACGTTACGATACTATGGTTGGTGAGAAAGGTTCTTTACTATCCGGTGGTCAGAAACAACGTATCGCTATCGCCCGTGCTCTTATCAAGAATCCACAGATATTGTTGTTGGATGAAGCTACTTCCGCTTTGGATACCGAATCAGAAAAGTTAGTACAGCAAGCTTTGGACAACGCTTCTAAAGATAGAACTACTATTGTAATTGCTCATCGTCTCTCAACCATCAAAGATTCCAACAAAATTGTCGTATTCGATAAAGGTTTGATTATCGAGGAAGGTACCCATGACGAACTTATTAACTTGGACGGTGCCTACAACCAGTTGGTCCAGAAGCAAGCGTTACGTACCGAAGCCAGAAACGATTCTGAAGATTCTTTAGTTCTGACCAAAGAGAAGGAACTCAAACGTATACCAACCATCAAAGAGGTAGTAGGAATCGACGTCGAAGATAAGAACGATCTGTTCATAGCACACAACCGTACTTTATCCAAAGCCGATTCTTTAAAACTAGTTGCTCAGATCAAAGAAGAAAAGTTTGCTAAAGAACCGGTGCCTATGTTACGAGTACTTAAGATGGCTAGTCCGTGGACCTTAATGATTCTAATTGGATTGATAGGTGCTATGATCGATGGTGCTATTTTCCCGATATACTCTGTTATATTAACTAACGTAACTCAAGCTTTCATCGAGATCAAGACCCCCGGTTATGAGTCGACTGGTGTTGAAAATGTCAACTACTGGTCCCTTATGTTCGTAGTATTAGGTATCGTTTCTTTTGTAGCTATCAACGCCCGTATCGGTTGTATGGAGCACGTGGGTGAGTCATTAACCTATGTTATCCGTAAACAATCCTTTGAAGCTCTTTTGAGACAGGAAATCGCCTACTACGACGACCCTTTAAATTCAGTTGGTGTTTTAGCTGCTAAACTATCCACCGAAGCCGAACAGATCCAAGGGCTCATCTCCAAAGTCTTAGGACCTATTTTCATGGCCATTTCGACTGCCTGCGTAGGTCTAGGTTTAGCTTTCAAAGGCGGTTGGAAGTTAACTCTAGTTGTACTAGCTACTATCCCGGTCATCGCCTTAGCCAACTTATTACAGATGCGTGTATTAACCGCTCTCAACCGTCAGACTAAGAAAGCTTACGAGCAGGTATCCGCCATCGCCTCCGAATCCATCGTCAACGTTCGAACTGTAGCCGGTTTAACTAGAGAAGAAATCTTCTACCAAGATTACGTATCTCGTGTCGACAAAGCACACAACTCGGCTGTATCCGGATCGATCAAAGCTGCCTTCGGTTATTCGTTAGCTATGGGATCCCCCTTCCTAGTCAACGCTTTAGCTTTCTGGTATGGTACCACTTTAGTAGTTGCAGGTGAATACGACTTTATGGAGATGTTCCAAGTTATTACCGCTGTATTGTTCACTGGTATGGCTCTAGGTCAGTCCTCCGCCCAGCTTACAACTTATGTCAAATCCAAGGTTGCTGCTATAGATCTGTTCGAATTGTTAGACCGTGAACCTTCGATAAACAACGGTGACGTAGGTGACAAGAACCAGAAAGTAATTGGTAATTTAGACTTCAAGGGTGCTCACTTTGCCTACCCTTCTCGATCCGACATTCCTATCCTACAGGGATTAGATTTATCGGTTATGGCTGGTAAAAGAGTTGCTCTGGTAGGTTCTTCCGGATCTGGTAAGTCTACCATTATCGCTCTAGCCCAACGTTTCTACGATTTGGCTAGAGGTCAATTGGATGTCGAAGGCACACCTATTAAACAGTGGAACGTACCTCATCTAAGGTCGGAAATGGCCTTAGTTGGACAGGAACCGGTACTGTTCGATTTAACTATTGCTGAGAACATCGCCTACGGACGTCCTGGTGCATCCCGTGAAGATATCGAAGCCGTTGCCAAGATGGCTAACGCCCATAACTTCATTATGGATCAACCCGACGGGTACGATACCCGAGTTGGTGAACGGGGTGGTCAACTCTCCGGTGGACAGAAGCAGAGAGTAGCTATCGCCCGTGCCCTCATACGTAACCCTAAACTGCTGCTTTTAGATGAAGCTACCTCCGCTCTTGATTCCGAATCGGAGAAGGTAGTACAGGATGCTTTAGACAAAGCTTCACAAGGTAGAACTACGATAACTATCGCTCATCGTCTTTCTACCGTACAGGATTCCGATCTTATCGTTGTCATGAGGAGTGGTAAGGTGGTAGAAACCGGTACTCACGATTCTTTACTTGAGCTTAAAGGTTTCTACTATGCTCTAGTCAACCAGCAGCAGCTTGGAGCTACTAACTAATTTTGTTAATCTTCGTTTTCTTACATTATTAAAGCTTAATTTCTTAATTTAGATCTTTATTTTTATTATAATATATTTTTTGGATATATACCAACTACTATTTAGTTTGTATAGCTTTACAGTTATACTACAAATACTAATACTGATTCTATAACTTTGTTTTTTAGACAAATTGGTTTTCGGATCCTTATATTTAAATTAAAATCTATCCGAGAGCATCAACTTCGCTGCCATCTACGTCAATACAGGTTATCCCGAAATATTTGCGATTTTCATCAGTTTACTGTTGTGGTTAGGATTTATAGATATTAAACGTTTAAGTTCTTTTTTACAGTAGGTACCGATTTTAATAAACTTTTGTATATTTAAAACTTTAGTTTTAGATTCTCCTTTAATTTTCTATATAAAATAGTGAAACAAGTTTGCTGGATAGGGTAGAATTATTTTTTAGTCAAACAAAGGTAATAAAGTACAAGTGCCACCTAAGCGCGGAGAACTTTTCAGCAGTGAGGGAGCTCAATTTATGGTACTTTGATCCTTATTTAAATTTCAATATTTATTTAAAGTATTAAAAAAGTTATAAGTTCCCAAAACTAAAAAATGTATTTTCAATTTATAGAACTGATCCATTTTTATTCAGTTACAACTTTAATTCTGTTAAAAGAATCATTTTAAATTTACTTATTCGCCTTATTTTTAAATTATCTAAGCTTTCAAATGTTGTTCTTTAAAAATGGATCACTTTAGAAAGCTAATAGCAATAAGACTATAAGGTTCAGAAAATAAGAGTTTTAATAAGAACAACTAAATACAATATATACATAGTAGATTTTCTAAACAAATTTAGCAAAGTTATATTAATACTAAGATTTTTGTTATAACTTAAACTATTTACAAGCTGAGGCTTATTTTTATTAAAAGGCTAGCAAGTAGTAGAAGAAAATATATTTATATGAAAAGTTACTTATAAAAGTTTAATATAGTTATTAATACTTAACATATCTTAAATTGTATTTAAGTAAAATAAAAGATTCTCAAAATTTAACTTTAAGCTTCTGATTTAGTAGTAATAGTAGTAAGAGCAATAAATATAAAAATAATAAACTTGGATAGCTACTTTTATTACTTATTCTAAAAAGTAGTTAATCATTGTAAAAGTTTATTTTTAATTTTAAATAAATTTATTTAATTTGTAGCTAACTATAAAACTATTTAATTAAAAGTTATAAATTTATCCATTTTTAAAGTACTAGCTATTATAATTAAAAAAACAATTTTATAGTAATATTATTATTATAATATAGTTTAAATAAAAATATTTACTTTTAAAAGTAGATAGTATAAAATTACTAAAATAGAAAGTAGTATTAAAATATATTTAATATTAAATAAGAAAAAAAGTATAATAATAGAAAATAAAAAAAGAAAATAATATTTAGCAAAGGTAATAATTTATTTAATATTTTTTATTTAGCTAAATATAACTAATACTAAAATATATAAACTTAAAATTTTATACTTAAAATATTTAAGCTTTTTTAATATAAAATAACTTAAAAAGTATAAAATTTAAGTATTTTATTATATTTATAGCTATAAATTTAATTATTATAAGAATAAAATAGTATTGTTATAGTTATATCTAACTTTAATTATTATTAAAAAGTGTAAAATTTTATAATATATAATACTATAAAGTATTAAAAAATAATTTTAATTTTTTGTAGTAAAACAATAAAAATTTTTTATATTTACTAAATTAAATAGGTTTTAAACTAAGTAAAAATATACAAACTTTATTTTTATAATTAGTATATTATTAAAATATTAATAAATAAATAAATAAATATTATTGCTTAAAATAAAAGCTTTAAGTTAAACGTTTATTTTATAGAAAAAAAACTTGAAAATTATTTTAACTATTTAATTAAAATTATTAAAATTTATAAATACTTTTTATATAAGTAAACATAAATTTAATATAAAAATAAGATAAATATATAGCTAATTAATTTTAATTATAATTATAATTTTTATATATAGTAAATACTAACTTATATAAATTTAATATAAATAAAATATATGAATTTTATTTTATTATAATATTTAGAAATTTTCTTAAAGATAAAATATAAAAAATACTAGCATCTTACTTTTAACTTAATACTTCACTATATAAAAATTACTTATAGCTTAAACTTTAACTTGATTAAAAAATTTTAAGTATTTTTAAGCAAAGTTAAAAAATATTTTTAAAAAAGTTTACTAAAATATACTTTATTTTCTTTATATAATAAAAAGAAAATTTATTATTATTTTATAAAATTATATTAAGTATGTTTAGTATTTATTTAGTAAAGATTAAATTAGTAATAATATTCTAAAAAAACTTATAAATAGCTATAAAAACTATATAATTTTTACTTGTATAGTTTTAAAAATAATATACTATATAATAATTTATTAATAATATTTACTTTTACTATAGTAATATTATAGTTTGTAACTCTTAATATCTACTTTAAACTAAATTTTATTTTAGCTAAGCAGAATTTTTTTAAATTTTATTTTTAGTTAAAAGTTTATTATTTTTATTTTTATCTAAAAATACTAATTACTTCTAATATCATATATATTATTAGCTATTCTTATTTTACTTCTAGTTATTTCTATTAGTATAAATAATAGTATATTATTATAAAAGAAATACTTTTTAAAAAATATATTTTTTAAGGTTTAGCTAGCTATACTTTTTACTATAGCACTTTATAGCTAATATTTAATACATTTTGACTTTTTTATATTATTTATTAAACTAGCTATTAAGATTAACTCCATCTTATAGGGAGTTTTAAATACTACTAATACTCTGGTAATTGCCTAGCTTAACTATTATTATTTTGAAAAAATTACATTATACTTTATATACATGCTTTTACTAGTACTATTGCCTTCTAGTTTATAAGATTTTATAACATTACTTTCAAAGATAGTCAACATTTTTGAGGATATCATATAAAAATCCAGATACTATAGAAAGTTATTCTATATATATAGTAAATTATAAATTTATTTCATCAATCTTTAATAATTAAATAGAAAATTTAAAAATGTTATAATTGATTAATATAAAACTAATTATCTTTAAACTATTTAATAAATAGTTTTTAGAAAATAAAATTTTGTCAAATTAAAAGATTATTAATAATATTTTAAAACGTTAAGCTTTAATAAAATAAAGATAAGGATCACAGAATATTTTATTAGCTATTTTGGTTCTAACTATCATAAATTTAAGCTAATTTGCTTTTTAAATGAAATTATGAGTGGTTATATTATTTATTGATAAATACTTATTAATTAGTACAAAAAAATTTACTAAATAGATTAAACACCATACAAAACTAAATAGTTTATAGATATTTTAAAAAGCAAAAACAAGACTTAAAAAAATATTTTAAATGTAAATGTAAATTCAAAAACGAAGAAATCAGATTTAAATTTTTAATAAAGGATTAAAAAAACTATCTAAATTTAAACTTTTATTTTGCATATTATAAAGTAGCACCAGATTATTTAAAAATTAACTTAATAAATAAAGGAAATGCAATAAAAGATGTTGTAAAATGAAATATGAGTACCTAACTTTTTAATAAGCACCACCTAGGCTAATTAAATCGATTTCATTATCAGTTGGGAACTTGCGTCTAAATCTAGCTGGTAATTCTTGTTCAATCACTTCATAACTAATAGTACCAAAACTATCTTTAACGGGTGAAGGGTTGGGTTTAGTATTCACCTTGGATTCAACATTTTCTTTTATCAAGCTACGTTTACCTAAAAACTTAATCATAGGCCTATGCTGTTTCGGAACTCTTATATTCAATTTGATCAATGTGGCAAACATTTCATTAAGTTGGACCAGTTGATTTTTAAAGTATGATTTTTAAACTTGGTTCGAAAAGTTTACATTACTAAAGTTCTTAAACAGTAAAAATACCCTAAAAGCTACTTTTAACACCAAAATTTAGGCTAATAAAACAATTTAAAAATCATTTCTAATTCGTCAAATTTCTTGATTTAAGGAAATTTAACTTAAATTTTAGACAAAATACCTCAGAATTTGCCAAAATACTTAATGGTTATATTTGAAATATTCATAAGTAGTTTAGTAAAATGCTTAGATTGTTAATAGTTAGTAGAACAAATTTAGAATCAAACTTAAAAAAACAAAGACTTTAGAGTAACTCAATAATTAAAATATACTACATCTCCAAATAAATGGCAGTGTTATATGTTTAAGCTTAAAAAAACTTTAATTTTATAGTTTAATAGTTTTAAAACTAATATTTTTATTAAACAAATCTTCCAAAAAATAAATTAAATTGAAAATTAATTCAATTGATAAAGTATATAGTTTTTTTATAAAAAAATAATAAGTTTTGTTAAAAAATTTAAAACTTGATAATAAATTTTTTATTTTTTTATTATAATACTAAGTTAAAAGTAGCAATAATAGTTGATATTACTAGTAAAAAAATTAGTTTAAGTATAGTAAATACCTATATAGTTATTTAAAGTTAAGCTTAACTATATATATCTTAAATAGATAAAGTAGTTTATACAAGATAAAAATAAAAATATATAACTTTAGGTAAAAGTTCTAATATACTAGTAAAAAACCTTAATATAAAATTAATAAAGCTAATAAAATAAAAATAAAAATTATTATTTTATTAAAAAAATAAAAAATATATAAAGGTTTAAAAAAATAAATAGCTAATTTATTAAAAATATATATTTTAGTAATATATATATATATATATAAATTTTAAATTTATATTATTTAAAAACTTAAAATAGTAATTTTAAATATAAATAATATAATATTTACTAAAAATTTATTTATTTATTTAATAGCTTTTAAGTTATAATTAAGCTAAATTAGTATTTTTTTTTTAATAATAACCTTTTATTTAAACTTAATATAAAAATAAAAGTTTAAATTCAAGCTAAATTTAACATTTTAAAACTTATTTATTTATTTACATTTTTATTTAATTTATATATATAAAGTTATAGTAAAACTAAATTAATTTTTTAGTAAAATAAGTAGTATAAAACTAAAAACTAAATTAAAAAAAAAAATTTAACTAATTAAATAATAATAAAATTATAGTTATAAAATAATTTAACTTTATAATAATTGAATTAATTTTAAACTATTATTATTATTATTATTATAAAATTGCTTAACTAAATAAAAAATATAAGTATACTAATAGCTATATTAAAATATAAATATAAATTTATTCCTAAAAATACAGTTATTACTAGCTTAATTAACTATTAAGTATATATTTTACTTATATACTTAATATAAAATAAGCTAAATAAAGTAAAAATATTTAAATTTGCTTATATATTTTTTTAAATTTATATGCTTTTAACTATATTATAATATATTTAATTTAGTTTAGTTATTAATTTATATTAATAACATTATTTAAAATTATATATTAAATATATATATATAATAGTTAAAGCTAAAACTACTAAATTTAAATAGTAAAAGTATAAATAATTTAAAATTTAAATATATCTAAAATTAGAAAATATATAAAATAGTTAAAAAGTATTTATAACTAAAAATTTTTTTATTTTATTTTTTAATATTAAACTTTATAATAATAATTTAATAATTAACTATATTTATAAGTTTTAATATAATTATATATCTAAAATTAAAAATTGAATATAAAGTTATAACTAAATTTAAGCTTTACTTAATTAATTTAATTTACTTTAAAATTTTAAATAAAAAATAACCAAATTATTTAAAATATTTTAAAACTTTAATAAAATTAATTAGTAAACTTAATTAAATTTTTTTTTGCAAATATTATATTATTTAGTAAAAAAAGGTTTACTAAATTAATTACCTTAATTTATTATTATACTATAATATAAATTAATAAAACTTAAACTAATATTTATTTATTTATAGTTTTAAAATTTAAAAATGCAATAACTAATATATTTTTATATATTAAAATATATTATATTTAATATTTTACTAATTATAAATCTTATAATTATAATATTTAGCTATTTTAATAAATAAATAAATAAAAAATTAACTTATAAAATTTATTTAATTACTTTATTTTTTATATAGCTTTTATTAATAAGTTTATTTTTAAACTATATATTAGAATTTGTTTTTATATTTTTTATAAATTTTATTAAAAATTTTATAATTTTATAATTTTAATACTAATTTGCTAACTTTGCTAATATTAATAAAATAAATAATAAATTTTTTCAAATTATAAATTATTGTTTTTTTATATAGTTTTTTATAATTAACTCTAAATTTAAACTTTTTAAGTTTATAAATACAGCTTTTGTTATTTAATAAATAGCTTACTAATAAAAAAAAATATTTACAACTTTTATTATTAAGTTTAAAGTAAGTTTTACTTTTTATTTAGTTTTTTTTTCTATTTATTATTAGTTTTTTTATATAAATATTAATTTTTATTTATAAAAATTTTAGAAAAAAAAATTAGCTATTAAATTAAAATAATAGTAAAAGTTTAAAATAAATAAGTTTTTTCTTAAAGTAGTAGCTTATTTTTAAATTTTTTTTAGTATTTAAAAGATTTTTTACTAAAATATTAACTAGTTTTTTTAAATATATTAACTGCTTTTCTAGTATTTATATTTTTTTAAATAATTAAAAATAATATAAGTAAAATAAAATAAGTTTTTAAATTTTATTCTAATATTAAAAATATTTAATATATTTTTTCTATCTATTTTTTAGCTATAAAAATATTAAAGTTAGTTAGTATACTAGTTACTAAATTTAAAAATGATAAAAATATACAAAAAATTAAAAATAAAAATTCATTAATTTAAATAAACTTTAAATTTTAATTTGTTTACTTTAGATTTATATAGCTAAGTCTAAATCTTTAAAAATATTTTTTTTTAAAAGAATTTTATTAGTTTTATTACTAAAATTAATATTAAATTTGCAGTAAGTTTTAAAAAAATATATAAACTAATATATATAACTACTATATTGTAAATTTTTTTAAAGTTAAAATTTAAAATAAAATAAATACTGTTTAAAAAGTATAGTATAATACAGCTTGGTTTTATGAATATATAAACTTTTTTTTAATATAATATAATTTAACTAATAAATTATTAGTTAACTAAACCTAGCTTTTATTATAAATTGACTATAGCTTAATTAATTATAAATTAAGCCAAAATATCAAACTTAGTTTATATTAAAATAATGTTTATGTATCCTTAAAGCTAAGTAATGGATAGTTTTGTTAATCAAACTAGTATTTTGGTAAATAAAGAAAATAGTCTTTTATTAAGCAAACATTTCAAAAATTGTGCTAATTTGTTTCTACTAAACTAGATATTAGACCACTATTTTGGAATTTGAGTGTTCTAATTTAATTATTCCATAATAAATTTATAAGGTTTTACAACAGTATAAGATATAAATTATAAATCAACTATATTTTTATAGTAACTTGATTATACATTTTAATTTGTATTATTCTTTTTAAGGATATTTCTATATATTTTTAAAATGCGAACGTCTTTCAAACATTTTTTAAATTGGATGACTAATAAAAATAATTATATATCTGTTTATTTTTTCAAGCATTAATACCAGTACAATATTATTTTTAACAATGATATTATAGATACATGTTTACTTATTGCCAATATTTGATCTAATTCTAACTATCAAAAGTTAACTTACTTTATTTTAAATCAACTTGTATTAAAAATTGACCCAGTTTTTCAAAAAGTGTTAACTATCAACAAATTTACTTATGCTAATACCGAAGCTAGTTAACTAGATTTTTATCTATTTAGTTCAGTATACACAATGTACACCTCATACACTATCTAGAATAAAATCAATCAATTATTTATTACTATTAATCATTAGTTGATTCCTTTCCAAAGTATCGAACTGTCCTGCCATAAAAGTAGGTGATTCCAAAGTATTGAAAGCATCATCCTTAAGTTTAGTATCAAGGCTATCTTTGTAATTGGAAGTTGTTAAAGGCTCAGCGTGCATCGAATAACTAGTGGCCATACCGTCAAATTGAGAGTTATAATAACTAGAATCTTGTGTTGCGTAGTTAGATTTTAAATCGATATTAGGTAAATTATTTAACTGGTGTGCATCCGAGGTTGATATTTGCTGTGAAGGTTGCTGTTGTAATTGTGGGGAGGAGGGGATAGAAGAGGGTTTTTGTTGTGGAGGTGGTGGTGGGGGAGGGTAGGTCGGTGGTGGTTTAATTTTTTCTCCTTTTACATGGTATAACCCAACCTTATCATCGGTCTCCTCATCGAAAGCCTTAAGTCTAGTCGAAGTTTGCAGCGGTAGATTAATTCCGTAAGGGCTCTGTTCGATAAGCTGAGTATCTGTAGTAGTTTTAGTTGAGCTTAGTAAGTTGGTATCGTGATATTTACCGAATAAAGAGCTTATAGTTGAGTAATGGGTTTTACCATCCATTTCCCTATTGTTATTTAAATTTATTGGTGAGTCTAACGGTACGTCGGATAAATTACCGGTATCTAATCTTGATCCGTGTAGTTTTTGGGGTGAGTTATGTAAGTTTAGATCGAATAAGACGTTGGTCGAATTCTTGTAGTTAGTTTCTAGCATCTGTTCAGTATTATTATTAATACTTTGATGGTTGGTTGGTGGTGAATAGTTACGGTGCGGTGGTAATGAGTTGCTAGGATGTGTTGAATCCAAACTGTTAGCGAAAGAATCTATGTTATCTAACTCAGGACTATTTCTATTACTTCTAAACCCATTCTCTTCTTCACTCTCTTCTAATCGGTTATTGCTATTGAAGTTATAGTCGTAAAGTAAATTTCTATTGACCATCCCGGTTGATGACATTAACAAGTTGTCACGATCGAGTTCCAAATCTCTGTTGTTGAATATATGATTTACATTTGGTGGTAGTGGTTCTGGGTTGAACTGAGTTTTATGAATATGTAAGTGCCTCTGTCTCACCAGCAATAGCAATACGATACCTACTAAGAATATGATAGCTATCACGCAACCAATAATAATCATCAGATAAGCCTGATCATCCACCAATTTAATGGATTTCGTACTGATTTTAGGTCCTACCGACGAATCTCCTGAATCTTTAAAATCCTCAATAAGTATTTCTTCTGAGCTGTAGCCTTTCTTTGGATCGTACATATCAGTTAATTTTATACCTGATTTTAAGTTACTAAAGTCGTAAAGCTGTATCAAATTTTGGTTAAAATCGTTAGACTTGTAAACTTCGTCCAAGTTGTTGGAAATACCACCGATTGTCATCAGATACGACCCTAACTTTATAGTAGTATGACCGAATCTTGCAGGTTTAAGTAGATTGTCGTTGTTTGTGGAAGTGGTCGACCATTGGTTAGTTTTCAGATTTAAAATGTGCATATCGCTGAATACTTTAATTTCGTCGTTGATCGTAGTATTATCGGATCCTATAACTAAATTGGTACCCCTACCTCCAACTACAAGTAACCTATCCTGGTTCAAGTTGGTAGTTGTGAACAACTCCCTACCTTCTGGTACAGTACCCTGTAACTTAACAGTTGACCAATTAAAATTAATTAAATTGAATACCTTCAATTCACTCATAGAATTATATTTTCCATCACTATCTATACCACCCAATACATACATAGTATTATCTATACAAGTAGAAGTATGGTATGCAAAATAAGGTGAATCATTAACTTTAATATGATGCAAACTTTGGCTAACTATATCAAACAAGTAAACATTATTTAATATTTTACCAGTTAAGGTATGTTGGCCGCCAAATATTATTAGTTGGTTATCGCTACGTTGACATATGGAATATCCTAAACTATCGACCTTTAACTTTAGTTTTGTGAGCATATTGTTATTTGATAAATCTAACCGCTTTACATATAAACTATAATCTTTACTATAGTTACCATTATTGGTATCTATAACATTCAAATTGCGTTTTCTATTAAACCAATTAAAATTAAAGTTTCTTCTACTCAACCGTCCTCCTAAGCTATTGAATAGCTTGAAGCTGATCAAATTGGTATTTAAATTATCAGAATTACTCAATGTATATCTAGTACCATTCTCTAAATTACTGGTAGTATAACTAGGTAAACCTATATTATATCCTATCGAAATGCTATCGTACTGGAAACTTGAAAGGGTTGTAGGGGCATCAAATTTTAATGGAATTTTTAACATGTTGGGGTTCCCTACAAACATCTCGTTCTGGTAGTAGTATCCGCCTAGGATGTATAAGGTCATGTTGGCTATAAACGATGTACCACCTAATAGTAACTTGTCGGTCGGTAAAAATGACATTATTAATTTACTAAATTGGTAGTGCTACAAATAGTGGAAAGTATTTTGTTGTAGTTGTCTTCTATTAAATTGTTTACTGAATTTGTTATTGAATATGAATATGGGTATGCTGTTGTGCTAGTGTAAATTTTAAAGTTATCGTTTTGTCAAAAAGAATATAAAAAAGGTAAAATTAATCAATTTATTGGTAATGTAATTATGGATACAAATACATTGAAATTGTAGAAAATAAGTAAAAACATTCTGGTATAAACATAACTTGGAAATATAGTTCCAGAAAAGTAAATTTCAAAATATTTGTATTCTAATTTGATTTAATTATACTTTTTGCATCGAATCTAATAAACTTACAATTTATTTATTGGTGGAATAATGGAAGGACCAATTAAAGAATTAAAAGTTAATTAATTGGTTTGAATTCGAATTGTTGTAAATATAGTTGTTCCGAAAGCTTCCAAATTTGGGGAAAGATCAAATCAAAATCTTAAGTTTTTACAACCCAATAAAAATAAAAGCAAAACCAAACTTTTAGCCAATTGAAATAGAAAACATGTTGAAATAAAGAATCGATAATAATCTAACATTAGTCTACGTTTTGGAGACGAAGCACAACCTAAACGAAAACTTATAAACTGAAAGAAAATGGTAGCCACCTGCGCCTTGTTTACAGTAGGGAAAGTAGATGCCGGAATGGTAAGCCCCATATTTTTACAAATTAGTTTAATCTAAATAAAAACTTATACTATTTAAATTATAAAGGCAATTTTATTAACCGAAGATAACCATCTAATCGAATTCCCTTCTTTACTTTTACCTAATGGAGTTAGTAGTGGTGCTATAGTGAAGATTGAAGTAAGTAGAGACGTACAGACCGAAACTAAGAAGTTAGACTCGTTTATCAACCTTCAAAAAGAGATATTAGCACAGTATGGTACCAATTTACCGAAGTCACCCAAGATCAGTTTAAGTTCGGTGACTCAGAATTCAGTAGTGATCGAATGGGAGAAGTTAGAGTTATTCAATGTTAATCTACACCAGTTCCAAATTTTTAAGGACGGTGCAGTTCAACCCAACAATCTACCCAAAACCGAAAATAAAGTCAAATTATCGGGTTTATCCGACGATACCCAGTACGACTTTCAAATAAAGCTAGTTACGTCAGCTGGTACATTCATTTCGAACTCTTTGACCGTACGTACTTTAGCTATGAACAACTTATCCTCAATTAACGTTACACTGGATAACTCTTTATCTCAGTTGGAGATGGAGGAGTTGAAGAAATGCGTACAACGTATAGGTGCTTCTTATTCTACTGAAGTTACTATTGATACTACAGACCTTCTAGCGCATAGACCGCAACAGGAAACTTTAGATCTAGCGGTTAAATTTAACGTTCCATGTGTTAGATCGGATTGGTTGAAAGCGTGTGAAGCGTTGGGCAAGATTCAGCCAGCATTAGCTTACTACGTAGAACTGAACGGTAAAAAATAAGTCTTGTACGTAAATATTTATTCTCTTTAAATTTAAATACTACTTTTTATTTTTTTACATTACGTTGTACAGTAAGAATTAATTTATTTATATCTTGTAGTACACTTCCAAAGAGTAAATTAAAATATATTACTATGATATTTAAACTTTTTTACATTAAATTTAGCGATAAAACAACCTATTTGAATTTTTATTACCAAGAAAAGGGTATAAATATGAAACTCGACCATAATTTTGGGATTTATATATTACTTTAGTATAATTTCTGTAGCATACGATTATATAACAGATAAAATAAAGCAGCTATGCCACTATTTAAAAAATTTAGTATGGCAAAACTTAAAATTAATTAACATGTAACAAAAGCTAATAAATTTGTTTCAGTCTTATAATATTAATAGAGCAGCTAAATTCATGGATTGTTTTAATTTAAATAAACTACTTTGGAAAAATAAAACACATTAAAGTGTAGCTTTTAAAAGATTTTCCATATAATAAATAAATGAATTAAAATGCAATTATTTTAAAAAGATAGGTTTTAAATAAATTGTGATATATATATTATATAGATAAGTTTATTTAATATCTTTTTATATAAAAGCAGGCTTATTATAATATATGTAATTACATTAACCATAACTAATCAATACAATAATAAATGATAATGTTTTTACTAACTACTTGTAACTGTTATCCAGTTTTTATCTATTTTTATTTTTTATAAGAAGTATTAATAGCTTATGCTTTTAGAAATTACTTATTAGTTAATCTATTTACTGCCAATTTTATTAAAATTCTAATTAAAAAAAGTATATATATATATATGGCTATATTTAAAAATACTTTTGTATATTTTAGTAAGGCTATTATATATATATAATTATAGTAATAATCTTTACTATTAAAATAGCTGATAATTAAATTTTTTCTAAATATTAGATTATTTAGTAATATTTTTATAACTACTAGTAAAATTAATATATATAAATATATATAGTAAAGTTTATACAGCTATTAGTAAGATTTTATATATTAATATATTTAATTATAATTATTTTTAGTTTTTACTTTATTTTTATACTACTTATTACTATTTTAAGTTATTAAAAGTTAATAATTAAAAGCTAAAAATATAATATAATTATTAAAATTTATTAAATAACTATATAATTATTAAAATTTATTAAATAACTATATAATAATATAAATTATTAACTATTTTATAAATAATAATATACTTAAAATAATTAAAAAATAAGTATTAAAAATAAAATTAAATTAAATTAAACTAATTTCTATTTAATTAATTAGTTAAAAGTAAGTTTAATTTTTTAAACACTTATTTTATCTTATAAATACTAATAATAAGTTTTTAAAAAATAAAAATAAATTTTAGCTTTATTTTTTAATTTTATTATAAATAGTTATTTAAATAAGATTTTTTTTTAAAAATGTATAATAATTATAAAATTAAGTATAAAAATATTTTAAAAATAAAAGATCTAATTATTTAATTAAGTTAATTATAGCTAATTATTTACTAATATATTAAAAAAGTAAGCTAAGCTATTTATACTTATATAGTTTATTATATTTAGTACTTTTAATATTAGCTAGTTTAATATTTACTTAATTTTACTATTTATATTTAGTTTTTTATTAATATTTTAATTATAGTTTAAACTAGCTTTTTAAGATTATTTAAAATTATATTAAGCTTAGTAAGTTTTTTGTTTTTAATTTAGCAGTTTAAATATATATATATATAATTATCATTATATTAAATTACTAAATTTTTTAATATTTAATATTTTTTAATATTTAATATTTTTAATTATAAATATATTTAATAAATTTTTTATAAATTAATAAAACTTTATTTTTTTTTACTAATTTAAAACAAATAAAAATAACTAAAAAATTTAATTTATTTAAACTAAATTTAATAAATTTATATAAAAATAATTAATTAAAATATAGTGTTATTAATTTTAATTTTAATTTAATACTATAACATTTAGTCTAAAATGCCATATTAAAGCTAATATTTAGATTATATAATATAAAGTATAATAATAATATAATAACTATAAATAATGTAAGTTTATCTAAAAACATATATATAAATATTATTATAATATCAGTTTTTTTCCAGTAAAGTTAGCTAATTTATATATATAAGGTAGTTGATTTACTATATATATAACTAAAAAGATAATTTTTTTAGTAGTAAATACATATAAAAAATATAGGTAAAGTAAGTAAAAAAGGAGGTTATAATAGCTTTTTTCACAGATTACTACCTTAATATATTTGAGAAAATATGCTAAAAAAAATAATATAATATAAAAGTATATAAAAAACTTACTATATAATATTTGGTTAATTTTAATATAAAATCTTAATGCATTTAGAATGTAATATTGTTTATTAGATATAAGCATAAATTTTCATTTTTTAAGCTCTAATAGCTTATACTAAACTTTTTTTATAGATATATTTTTAATAAAGCTTTTAAGTTAAAATAACTAAATAAAAAACTTAAGTCTTTATTTCAAGCTTATTTTAATATTTCAGACTTAATAACAAATCAAAATAAAGTTATAAAACTGAAAGTAAATTTTTAAAAGTTAATAAATTATTATTTTATTAAGTGATAGAATATTATAAATACTTTTAACTATTATATTTATAAATAAATAAAATTATTTTAAAATACTTGCAAACTAAATTATTTTTATACCTTATTATTATATAAAATTAAAATAAAGTAAAATTAATTAAATTTAGTTTTTAATTTTTATTTTAGCTTAAAAACTAAAAATGATATTATAACTATATATATATATTTTTTTAAACTTTTATTTTATTTTTAAAGCTGGATAAAATAGAATTTTATTTAGTATTTTTTTAGATATTTAGCTTTATAAAGTTTATAAAAAAATTAATTTTTTAAGTATTATATTTAATAGTATTTATTTTAAGCTTAAAGCCTTTAAATATATATTTTTAAATTAATTAATAAAATTTTAAAACTTTAAAATTATTTATATATTTATAATATTGACTTTATTTTAAATTTATTAAAATTAAAAGTAATTTTTAAAGCTTAGTACTAAATACTTAAAAAAATAAAAAAGCATAGTATAAAATTTAAGTTTTTTTTAAGCATAATTAATAAAATGTAAAATAGTAGCTTTAGTTAGTTTATTATATAAATTAGCTAAATACTATACTGCATTTTTTATAATAGTAAAAAATCTAAATAACTATATAAACTATTTAGCAGTTTAAAGCTAAATATTTATTATTGCAATTAAGTTTAGTATATCTTTAAATTTAATATAGAGTTTTATTAATAGTTTTCTATTAAAAATATATTTTTAAAAATTATAGTTTTAATTAAAAAAATTACATACTAATTTAATATCCTTAAAAAGCTTTTAAATAGCTTTATCTTTTAACATAAAGGAAAAGTACATACTATATTGCTCCTTTTATTTCAGTTGTATATAAATAATATATATATTATTACTAATAAAGATCTATTATTAGATTTTATATAATAGTTTTTTATTTATCAAATTAAGCCCAGATACTACTATTATTGTAGCTTTGGTCAAAATGATAATTTTGTTAGAAGTTTACATTTTTACATATATTTAGTAATTTTAGTGTAATTTGTTTAGATGTTATAAATAGTGTTTATAAGGCTTAGCATTTTCCTATTAAACTTTTAATAATTTTCCTTAGGATAAATTAGCCACCCGAGGAGACCAGGAGATAGGACGTCCAAATAACACACCCAGCTTACAACATACATCTTTATTTAAAAGCATAAAAATACGGATTTGGTTTTCTTATAATCTTGTATTTTAAAACCTTTTTATACAATTTTGGCTCATAAAATACTTTGTAAATAGTTTTGTTCAAAATTGTTTGATGATTTAAAATTTACTCATTCTAAATGATGTAATTTTACGAAGCATTGTAAAATGTGTGATATTTTTGGCAAAAAATGTAAATAATTTTGTCTAAAGTAATACTACTACAAAATATTTAAAGTTAAAAATTTTGAAGCTTTTCATACGATTAAGTAGCCAAAAAAATAAAATTTTATTATACTTGATTTCAAAAGTAAAACTTCATCTTTAACTCTATAGTACAGGGTACAAAAGTATGTAGCCAATAAATATTGCTAATAGTATAATGTATTTCCAGTTAACGTAGCCTATTCCGATATGTAGTTTAAATCTACTATAGGGTCGGAAAGGGAGTCAATTATAGGAGACATAGCCGAGATAGTTTGACTCAAATTTGACTTATTCTTGCCGTTACTAGTGGGTTCACCGTTGGGCAACATCTTAGCCTCCGGTGGCAAATCAGGCTTATCGTGATGCTTGTCGGAATCTCCGGTTTGGCTAGGGTGGTAGAGTTTGTCCAACCACTCGAATATCTTACGTTCTATTTTAGTTCGGTTGTCGATCAGATGGAGTTTAGGATAAGTTGCCATGGCACCTCTTTTAAAACATTCGACTAACCGGTCATAATCTGGATCGGTTAAAATATTTATGTAATCGGAAGTACTAAACTTGGGCTAAATTTTAAAAATTAATGGTTGTATAAAATCTTTTAGTATACCAGTATTGTGACGGAACCATCGAATTTTTGAAGCCAAAGATAAGACCAATCCATCTGAACGAAATGTGGTAGCAGCTCTAAATCCCTAAGTACTCTTAACCATTTCTTCAGATCTAATTTAAGGAAGTGTTCAGCTGATGAAGCTAAGAACCCGCCACGCCTAAATAGATTATCAGTAAACTTTGCTACAACTTCAAATAAAACTTACCATCCTTTACCATGACGATGAGCTGAGGGTCTACCTACTGAACCACGGTGTTCGTAGAAAAATACCGAAACATGAGGGTTTACTTGACTTACAATTGTATATTTAACATTGAACTAAATAATAAATAAGTTTAAGATATCATTAAATTTGAACTTACGCATGAGTTTAAAGCTTCTAATGGAATATCCTTGATGACAAAATTAGTACTAATTTTATGATATGTAAATCTACTGTCTTAAAGGAACCATCTCTCCACTTTAATCCGTCAGCCAAATAAGGTTCTAACGTTCCATCTTTACGCTTTGTCATCAAAGTTACTGGGTTTATAACACCAGGGACAGCCGAACTTGCAATAACTTTATTAAAAAGGTTAACTAAAGATATAAAATCGTTTATATTACCTGCAGACCAAATAACGACGTTCGGCGCGGTGATATAGTTAAGAAGCTTTGGTGGAGAGTAGGAATCGAAGGGTACGGCAGTTATATTAAGAATTTTACCGGTTCTTTGGTACGCTTCTAAGAAAGTGGTGTGGCCAAGTGTGACCCATTGACAGTTTGTAGCAAACTCCACGCTATCGAATCTGTATAAATTATAAGTATAAGTAATATATGAGCTAAGTTACAAAGCGCCGGTACTAAGGAAACGGAAAACTTTTGTCTAATATTAAGTTAATTTTACAGCAGAGAACTGAGCTTACTAAAAATGGTCCAGAACAAGCCTTAATAAGGATATGTGTGTCTGGGTTTAGGATTTCGTTTAGCTCATCATCAGTACGACATGCCACAATAGAAGCTAAATACTAAGTAAACGTAGATTTAACCTAAAATTACCTATCATGGAGCCGGCTGATGTACCAGTTATAATTTTGGGAAGTAATCCATTATCTAGCAAAGTTTTTATCAATCCGAAATGGAAGTAAGCTAAACCAGCGCCTCCACTTAGACATAAAGCGGTACGCCCGTACGATCTGAAAGCTTCTTTAAAGAATTGCTTCTTATCGGAAAGTGATAGCTGTGTATCTTCACCAATTACATTCAAACCTTCAATCACTATTCAAATTTGCAATTAGTATTCGCTGTAAAAAAATGGAAACCTTTGTTATAATAGTCTTCGACAAGCTATGTTATAAAATATTAATATCTATAAAATTATAATCCAGTTACATTTTTCGAACCGTAATACGTGTTGGAATATAACTTAATATTCTCGATATTACCGACGTTAGTTTTTAAACAACCTTGAGTCAAAACATCTTTTAACACATCGGCGTTTCTTTTTTTAAGTGAGCCACTAAGTTTCTCATTAAGCTTCAAAATAAGCTTCCAATCGTAATAAGGGTATGCTGAGTCACTTTTCCAGGCTTCTTTACCCATAAGCTGATCTAAATTTAAAGCATGGCTCTTCCATTCTAAATAATTACGACTAGACCTTAAATTCCTTCTCAGTTGCCCTAAAGCTCCTCGCCTAAATTAGAACGTTGAAATTTTAAAACTCTGCAAATTATTAAGTAAAGGTTACCATACGTATAGGTACTCCCATATAGCTACAAACTGTCTTACAGAGAAATAAAATATCAGCTCAAATAAAATTATCCCTAAAACAATCAACTAAATACAAAATACATAAATAAGCAAATAGCGCAATAAAATAGGATTACTAGGAATGGGTACCTCAGTAAGTTGTAACCAAAACCTTCAACTTTACTCGTCCTGAAAAGTTCCATAATATGCTGTAAATAGGTTTCCTCATTCGAATGGTATTGTGGGAGTTGATAATCAGATATAGGTGAATTTTGAGAAAAGGTGTACCCATGTTTCTTTCCAGTTTGTGCCGCTTTAAAAGCTTTCATACCCGGATTGTTGGAATTTACAAATGACGATAGGTATCGATATAAATCAGGGTTTGATTCATCCATATTTAAATTTATGCTTTAACTTTTCTTATGCTACAGTTTAATATTTAATAATTTAACAATTTAACGTTTATGTGTACGCTTGAATTTATTATCCTTGTTGTGATTGTGAAGTTCAATTCGTGAAGCAAATTCTAAATGTCTCTTTTTGTGTTTTAGTTTCAATAACTTTTTGCTTAATGATACAGTTTACATTTAAATACTTTATGGGCTTTTGACTACTGTTCGCTTTAGTTTAAATTTTCCCGCCAATTTACTAGGATTAATGGCTCCTCAAACTAAGTTAAGGTTAAATTACACTTGATTGTTGAAAAAGGGTGAGTAAAAGAGGTTATCTAAATCAAAATGACTTAATTGTGGGGCTAAATTTTAGAACAGAGAAGAACTTAAATAAGTAAAAAGGTATCCAATATAAAGAATATTAGCTTCGGAATTAGTAAGCCTCATCCAGACCTTCCGAGGGACATCAGTTTTAATAAACTCAAGTTTACCTTAAATAAATAAGTTGTATAGGATAATATGACTCCCAAGACATACTTCGGATACTTGTAGACAAGATAGAATGGCTTCAGCTGGTTGACTCTGGTATTAATAAATTCAAGATATTATTCTCAAATGCAATTAATAAAAAATTTTAGCTTGCAGTATAATTGTGCAGATATAAATATAGATATCTATTTGAGTATATTTTAATCTTAATTAAGTTGGAATTTAAGGTTAGAAAAACTAATACGTTTTATTTATATATGAGGTATAAATTAATACGTTTTATTAGTTAGGTTTATATTATATAATACAAATAGCACTATTTAGAACTAGTTAATTAGATAAGATATATATTTATTCTATAAGTTCAAATTTAGTTGCTAATTAATTTTAACAAAACTATTTTGAATATTTTTTTAGATATATATTATCATTTTAAAAGCTTTAAAAAAACTATATAGTTAAAATAAAAAAATTTAATATTAAAAATTAAAGTATTTTTCTAGATATGCAGTATGGTTTAATAAGCAACTATATAAGCTATTTAGTTAGAAGATATAGGTTTAATTCCCTTTGTAGGCATTTCTGCTACTGCTAAATATTATCTGTTAAAAAATTATGTATTTTTATTGCTTATATATACATATTTATAAAAATATATTTGTATTTCTTTTTATTTCTTAATATAATTTTTATAAAAATAAACAATTTATTACTAACTGCTTTAAAGTTAAAGTTTAATAAAATTAAAAAACTTATTTAAAAAATACTTTTAAATTTTGCTAAATAAAATTTTAATTTTAATTTTAATTTATTATAACTTATTAAAAAGTTAGATTTATAAAATATTTATTTATAGTATTAAAATATTTTCACTTTTAAATTTAAACTAATTTTTTTAAATTTTAATTAACTATTTTTTATATATTATATATTATAATATATATTAGGTTATTATAAATTAATATTAATAATTATATTACAAGCTTAAATAAAATACTAATAATAAATTTAATTTACTAAAAAAACTAAAAATTATATATATATAAATACTTTAAATATATTTATAATTAATTTAAATAAATTATAAGTTAAGTAAAATAATAAAATTTAGTTTTAATATTATAAAGTATTATTAATATAACTTAAAAGTAAAGCTTTTAAGCTAAAAATATTAATTATATAGCTTTTTATAATTTAAATTAATTTAAATAATTCAAAGTTAACTTTTAAAACTATATTTTAAAAATATATAATTTTATTTTATAATTTACTATAATAGCTATATAAAAACTGTATTTTCAATATATATATATATTATCTTTAATCTTAAATTTAATCTAATAAAAAAAAATCTAGATATTTTAAATAAGCTAAATATATATATATTATATATAGCTATATTAACAAAATAGCTTATAAAAATTATAATTTACTTTTTTTATATAGTAAAATTATTAATAAATTATAAAATTATACTAAATATAGCTAACTTTTATTATATAAATTTTATAGTTTTTAGTTATACCAATTTTATTTTTTAAATATTTTAATTTATAATTATCTTTTAGTAAAATATACTAAATATTATTAAATACTACATTAAAATTAATATTATATAGTAGAAAAATAAATTATATTTTAAATTTTAATCTTTTTAAATTTTTTAGTTTTATAGTATTTAAAAAGCTATAATTTAAAAAAAAAGTTTATAATTGATAACTTATAAATTTTTTAATTATAAAAATACTATATATATTATTTAGATTATTATAATTTTAATAATATAAATACTATAAAAATATAATAATAATAATAATATATATTAATATATTTATAACAATATTTGGAATTTTTATTATTATTTTCTTATTAAAGTAGGCAACTTTTATTATTAAAATATATATTAATAGATTTTTTTTTTAATTTTTGAAAATAGCTAATTGTATATTTAATTAATTAATTTTTTAATAAATATATAGTAAAATAATTTAAATTAATCATTAAAATAAAATTATAGTTTAAAATTAACTTAATTTTAAAATATAGTATACTGTTAAGTATAGTATAAAATACTTATAATATACCTACTTAAATTAATTTTAAAGTAAATGTCATCCTACTGCTACATTTTATCCAATTGATTTCTTTAAATTTTAAATTATTTTAGCAACTACCTATCTAATTAAAATAGTTTAATATATTATAACTACATTTTTAAATAGTAACTTATCAAAGAAAACTACCTTTAAAACTTTAACCTAAATACTTTATATATATTCAAGCATTAATAAAAGTATTTTAAAAGCTACTTTCAATTATTTATACTTATTTAATGCTCTAATAAAAATAGTTTAACTGATCAATTTAGCTGTAGTTTAAATTATAAAAAGTTGCTTTTTTTAAAGTAGGCACTACTTTACCATAGAGTTTTTTACATTTTGTTAACTTTGAAATTAAATGTACAACTCTACTTAGAAGATAATTACTAATAAAAATGAAGCCTACTCTTTACTTGCAGCAAATTAAAAGTGTATTTGTTTTTTAGAAAATTAAAGGCTAAGTTTACCACCTACCATTTTTCCCATTTATGTTAAGCTATCCTTTAGTTGGTATCTTCCTTTAAAACTGGGATGCATTCCTGTTATAAAAATTCTGGTAAGTAACACTTCACTTTCCTGTTGCTTCTCTTCGGTATTCTTCTGGTACTTTTTAATAGATGACGTATCCTATAACAAGCAGGAAAACAAATGAACAAGCCTTCATAAAATACTTAGCCTTTCAAATATATTTGCTTGGTGGATCTACATACGTCGAAGTTGGTAGTTTTAGTTAGATAAGCTTTGAGTTGCCTACAGTGACTATGAGCTTCAAGTTAGAGTCTGGAAGAACTGGTTTCTATTAATTATATACAACATCCACTTGAACTCGGTAGGCAGGGTAAGTAAGGTTATCACTGAAGTGAGGTAGTATCCTAATGCTAACGGGTACAAAATAGGATCAAGTAGTCCAAATGAACCAAAAAAAGTAAATATGGAGCGTGTATTAATCGAACAGGTACCCGAATTTATATCACCTGGTAGCAAGGGTAATATCACGTAGAAGAAGAAGATATCCAAATCAAACTTTACCGGCTTACACATCATCACCGTCTGGCTGGTATCGTAATTCAACTAAGCAAAAAAAAAGAATCTAATAATAATAAATTTTCTTATGTCGTTCTTGGTTAAGTCCATCAAAAAATTGATGAGAGTATCGCTGTCCTTATCCTCAAGGTTGGTGTAGGTGTCAAAGTAGAGTTCAAGCAGAGTAATTTGGATATTATTGAGCTCTACAGAGATAGAACTAGTTTCACCGTTAGTTTTACATTTCCTCAAGATAGATCTAAAGGTAGAAGTAGTAGGGCTTGGGTCTAAATTGATGCTATCGAACTTTTCGGCACAGTACAGCTTTAATAACCGCATGAGGGAAGTGTAGTCACCCAGCAAACGTTTGATAAACTGTTGGGATTATACAGCACGGTTATTTGAATACCCGAGTTGAAAGTAGGGGAGGTCGCCTTCTCTGCCTCATTATATTTCAAGTACAGATGGAATAGCAGCTGTGCATTATTTTTGAAATCTAACTTTGATGGGATGTGTCCGAAACATTAGAGGTAGACAACTGCTCCGGTTGAAAGTAGTTTGCTAAGATAACAGGCACATCTTATGATGTCATGTAGATCCTCCTACTTCATACTTAGATATAGCTCTAAGTCCTTATACTATTCGATGAGGTAGAGAACCTGGTTGAAAAAGTCAACTTGACATAATACATTGACGGCAGTATCTAGATCGAACTTATCAGTATCAGGAGAACGTATGAAGGTGCCCAGCTTGGTAAAGTCATTCAACTTCGTGTAACAGCTCAGCAGTAAAATGGTGTGATCTGCGTTCGCTAACCAGTTAGGGTTACCATACGGTTGCTGCTGGTAGGTGGTGAGGGCGTGAAGTCTTTACCTATCTAAGAACTACTCCATATTGGTAATGAAAACGGTAGTATGATTTATCTTAAGGATACTATAACTAAACCCCAGGTATCCGATGATATACAAGTACTACTGCATGGTATTGTCATAGTCCCTTTAGCTTAAAGTAAATCATCGTACTTCTGGTAGATAGCACGGGGCTCCGTATTCGCTACGTTTACCCTTCTGCTTTGCCATGGCGACGGTGAGGTAGTAGAAATTTTGGTTCAGTAACAGTTCCACTTAAATAGACAGGTCTTTCTCCTCGATTTGGTAAAATTCACCATCAGCAAAGTGGGTGAAAACCCCGTTGAGGGCGTTCATTATAAGCGAATGTAAGATTACAATTGAAACCGCTAGCTGATTAACTAGGTCTTAGATCTCTAACAGTTTGGGTTCCTTGTTCCACTCTCCAATTCTGACTAACATAGATAACCGGTTGGGGTTCGATTGTGGTGAAGTTCTTCATTCCTTTTTAAAATATAAATAAATAAACGTTATTAGAAATAGTGCTTTCGTAGGCTAAACATGGTCCGCTGCAATCCACCAAATAAAACCAACATGCTTTAAATAAGAAAAGTTAACAGCCTAAAATTTTAACAAGAACAGCACATCATTTTAAACTAAAATTAAACTTTGATGAAAAAAAGTATTGAACAAAGAAGCTTCACCTAAACTACAGCCCCGCTAATCTAAAACCATCTAAAATTAAGTAAAAATTCTGATTAGAATAAAAAACGATAAATTTGTTACTTTCTCTTCTTTACTGGTTCATTTACATAAAAAACCTGTCGTTTGGTAGTAATAAGAAGTAGCAAGTCGATAAGGATACCCTTATTCTTAATTTTATTTAAAACCAATTCTAAAATAAAAAAAGCTATAAAAAAACATCAATAATAGTAATAACTAAATATCTATTATTTGCTTGGAACATAAATTTAGGATCTTTTATTTTAAAAAAGCATCCCTAATCTAACTTCTTTTGATTAAAACGACTAAATCAGTTTAAAACTCAATGGAAGCTAAACTACAATCGTTACTTACTATGAAACCAGTGACTTACTTCATAATGATTAAAATATTAAATTAAACAAGAAATATTTTCTTTAAAAGTGAGATGGATACCTTTTATAGTTTTAATAAGTTTAGGATGTTGTTTATCGAATACGTTAACATCCCTGTTTAAAAGTAGAAGTTCTATTACAGTTGTAGATCTTGCTAACAGCGTCGTCCTTGTTGTTTTCTTCTAAATTTTCCTATAATAACATATGTTTTAATCTTCAATTTATTATTTCTAATTGTCTATCCTATCATTATTAATACAGTGTTTAAAAGAACTAAAAATGTGACTTTAAAAGATAGATCGAGTATATGTAGTCAAATGAAAATTAAGTTGGAAGCTAATGTATACACTATATTCTTTTTATCAGATGTATCAAGTTGCTGGTACTAACTAAACTTCTTCCTATACATAAAAAAGTAAATTAAAATTTATGAAATGATAAAAATATTAATTACATTGAAAATATCAGGTGTAATTTCTATTATTTATAGATGATAAATTTCGAATTTTTTTAGTTGATAACATATATTCTTAGCGTACAGAAGGTGTAAAGGCCTGGATTAGTATAGAGTTGAGTTTTATAAATTTAAAAATTAGATGATTTCATAAAAAAAGGAATTCATCTAATAGTGATACAATTCATCTAAAAAGAAGTTCAAGCCCTTTAACTCAACTTTTGAGGGTTGTTGATAAACATGAAGCTGAATTAACGATATTCTTTCATAGTACGTATTTCATGGAACCTTAAGGTCTTTAAGGTAATTGTAATCGATATTCAGATTTAAGCTAGTTTTTAAATTTTAAATTTATATTTTTAAAAATCCTAGTATTTATATCACTTGTTTTAATAGCTCGATAAAAAAATTATCCCACAACTTTTAAATTAAGAAACGTTTAATACCAATTTGTTTTGATCAACTTTCTTTTAAGTTCAGCCCATGATTACAAAACTTCTAGATATCTTAGGCAAATCTGATGATACTAATGTAATTAAAGACTACAACGGTATATGAGGCTATTCACTGTATTTAATACAGTTTCATTTTAAATATAAAAATATCAATGGTGTACTCAAAAATATTTTTATGCTATGTATATGATAGCTATATAATATTTAAAATTATATTTAATATATATGGTTGATAATTTACCAAAATTAGGATCTTAATATAGTTTACAGTTAATATCGAAACCATACTTGTATAAGTAAAAGAGTTCTATCTATCAATGATTTATGTAAGAGTAAATATAACTTTAAAAATAATATAAAACATAGATACCAAATCTAATATATATAGAAACAGATATATAATTTAAGATATTTATTTACATGGATAGTACTTTGTCAATATAGATGCAATGTAAGTGGTTTAAAAGTATTATTTGAGAAGTTTATGCACATAACCGGGACAGTTAGAGACATCGAACCCAATAGACCCAAGATCTG
>JAWQFY010000214.1:0-43933 GCA_037055185.1 Capillidium rhysosporum | reverse complement strand
TAGTTTTTTTTAATATATAAAAAAATACTTTAAAAAAAGCTTTAAATAATACTCAAAATTATTAATCAGTTTTATTTTATTTGTAAAAAAAAAACTTTATTAAAATTATATATAAACTATTATTATTTTGATAAAATAACTAAAAAAGATAATTTTTTATTACTTTTAAATTTTTTTTTCTAAATAAGTTATAAGATATAATTATATATAAATCTAAATTTAAAAAATACTTATTACTTAATTTATATAAAGATTAATAATAAATAATAAATAGCTTTTAAGTACTAATATAAACTTTTTAAATAGCTTATAATGTCTTTTAAACTTATTAATACTTTAACTTTTTTTTAATATTTAGTTAATATTATTTTTTATTTATATGTAAACTAATTTATAATTATACATTTAGATACTATTTGTATTTATAATTTTAATTTAGTAAAATATATTAAATATAAAAAATAAGCTTTAACTATTCTAAGCTAAAACAAGCTATTTATATTATATTATAACAAAAAAAATTTTTTTTACTTAATTAATAAAAAAAATAACTAGTTTATATATAATAAAAACTATTAATAAGTCTTTTTTATATTAAATATTTACTTACTTTTATTTTATATTTTTTTAATCAAACTTACTTTTTTATAATATATACTAATATTAGCAAATTTATATTAAAAGTAATACTATTATAAAACAATTAAATTATAGCTTATTACTTAAAAAATTAATTGATATTAAGTTAAATTATTTAATATATAGTAAATTTTTTTTAGTAATTATTAAAGCCTTAAAAAATTAAAAAAGTTGTTTAGTTAATTTATTTTTTTCTATTAAAATCTAAAATAATTACTATATATTAAAATATTTTATAACTATTAAAAAATTAAATTACTAATAAGCTTAATAAAACTTAATATTATCTAAGTTTACTTTTTAAATAAAATATATTAATAGTTTTTAAAATATAATAGCTAATATCTTTATTTAGGACTTAAAAAAATAAATAACTAATATAAAGTTAAGAAAATTAAATAAATAAATAAAACTTATTTATAATTACTCTTTATGCTTTAAATAAAAAAATTAAAATATATTAAATATACAAAGTCTTTTTTAATACTTTATATATATATATTATATTAAAGTAAATCTATTAAAAAACTTATACTAAATATATTAAAAAAATAAACTAATACTTTAAAAAAATGCAGTTTTAGTTTTAAATAATAAAATATAATTTTAAATTTTAAAAAAATAAATAAGCTAGTAGCTAAATACCTAAATATATTTAAAATAATAAAATTAATTAAATAACCTTTAAACTAGCTAGATTTAAAAAATACATTACTAAATATATATATAAATATACTAGCTATTAATAAAATAAAAATTTAAAAAAAAGCCATTATCTACTTTTTATACTTAAAATACTATTTAAAATAATTAGAATAAATTTTAAAGAAAAACTTCTTAAATTAAATAACTATAATATAATTTAAATAACTATTAACTATTTTACTAAAATAGTTTAATTTATTTTCTATACTATAATTATAATAGCTATAATATTAGTAAATTTATTTTTATAAAAATACTTTATTAACTATAGTTTATTTAAGTAAATAGAAAGTAACTAAAATAAACTATTTATTTTTATTTATTAAAAGTAATTTATAACTACTATTAAAATTAAACTTAATATATTAGTAGCTTACTATTTTTAACTTAATAATTAAACTAAAAAAGTATATTAATATTTTAAATAATATCTTTACAACTACTATATATATTTATAAAATAATTGAAAAAAATAGCTTTATATTGGCTAATTTACTTATAAAATAAGTAAATAATTAGTAAATATATTTATTTTAGAAGAAAAAGTAAAAAATATATATTTAATTTTATATAGTAAAAATAATATATTAAGAATACTATAACTAATAGAGTATTTTATTCTAAGTTATCAATTTAACTAATATTAAAGTATATTTTTATACTATATAACTTAGTAAAGAACTAAGCTTTAAATTTTTTTTTTTCTAGGTAGTAAAATATATAAATTTTATTACTTAAAATTAAACTTACTAAAAACTATAATTTTTTTTTTTAAATAGCTATAAAACTAAAACTAAATTTAAATTAAACTAATTACTACTATTTATTAATACTAATAATACTAAAAAGTATAAAATATAAGCTATCTTTAATTTTAGATAAAAAGGTTAAAGTATATAATATTTAATTAATTAAAAAATATATTTAAAATTAGACTACTAATAAGTAAGCTTAAAAAACTATAAAATTATAGAAAATATAATATAATAATTTATTAAAATTATTTTTATAAACTAGTAAAAACAAAAAATATATAATATTAACTATAGTAGTATAATACTACTATTAGTATATATTTTAAATATACCTAAAATAAATATAATATATATAATATAATTTTAAACAATTAAGAAAAAGATAAATAAAGTTGATATTTTAAGTTTAATTAAGTTATATTATTTAAAAGAAAATATTAACTTACTTTATTAAATTTACTAGTATTAAAGCACTAATATCACTTATTATTACAACTTTATTTATTATTAAAATTCTTTTAGTATTAATATTTATTCTATTACTATATTATAAGTAGGGCTAGCTTTATTAGAAATATAATCTTTTTTATACTATTGTACCTTTTTTAAATTAAAAAGCATATTTACTTTTTTATTTTTTAATATATACTTAAATAGCTTTTTAATCTAATTATTTATATTAAATAATTATTATTAGTTAAAAGTAGATAATAATTAATAATTATAAATTTTTAAAATTGCTTATTTATAAAAATTAGTTAAAAATAAAATATAAAATAAATATAACTAATATTTTAATATTAGAAAAAATATTAAAAAAATAAATTATTATTATATATTATTATAAAAATATTTATATACTTAAATAGTTTTACTTTAAATTTTATTAAAAAGTTTACTTAAAAAACTATTAAGTTATTTTAATATAAAACTCTAATTTATAATTAAAGCTTTATTTTTTATTTTACTATAATAATTAGAAAAAATATTAAGTTTTATATACTATATATATAAAATATTAATATTTAGCTTTTAGTTTAACTTTTATATAGTAAATATTATTTATAATATAAATTTTAATTTAATTATAAATTTTTATAATTTTTAAATTTTATTTAAAGTTGCTAAAAAAAGTTTATAAATTTGCTATTTATTTTATTATTATTATATA
This sequence comes from Capillidium rhysosporum, assembly GCA_037055185.1. NCBI lineage: Eukaryota > Fungi > Entomophthoromycota > Entomophthoromycetes > Entomophthorales > Capillidiaceae > Capillidium > Capillidium rhysosporum. Next base: position 40,663 of record JAWQFY010000214.1, on the reverse strand, counting down.
AAAAAATAATATTGAATTTTTTAAAAATTTTTATTTAATAGCTTTTAAGTAAAATTTAAATATTTTTAAATATTTTTAATTAAATTAAGATTTAAACTAAGTATAGTTTTACACTATAAGTAAAATAAGTTAAAAATATTAATATTAATATTTTATATATAGTTTATTTATAGCTTAATATTATAAATATTTATTATTTAATTAAGCTTAGTTATACTTTATAGAGTTAAAGTAAAATTTTAATATTAAATATAGTTTATAATTTACTTAATTTTATAAATACTTATAATTTTTCTTAGCTTAGCTAAAAAAAGTTTGCATAATTTAATAATGCTATTTTACTTTACTTAGTACTCTATAATACTATATACTATAAAGTTATATATATTATTTTTAAATATAGTAAAAAGAAAAAAAACTTTATTTATTTTTAAAAGTATTTAAAAAAAAATTTACTATATAAAGTAAGTTAAGCTAATTTTTTAGCAATTTTAAAATTTTAATTTTAACTAATTTTTAATTAATTATTTATTTATTAGCTTATAGTTAACTAATAATAAATTAACAATTTTAAGTAATTAATTTATTATTTTTTTTTAACTAATTAATAATTAATTAGATATTTATTTTATGACTAAGTTTATAGCATAATATAGCCTAAATTTAAAATATTCAAAAAATATAATAAGTAATTATTATTGCTATTATTTACTAGTAATATATAATGTTTAATTAAATTTACTAAATTAAATAAAAATTTTACTATTAATAAAGTTTTATATATTTTAAAATAATTACATTTAGCAAAAGTTTTAAACTACATTTAATAATCAAAAGTACTATAATTTGTTAATAAATTATATACTTTCTATTTTTAATATCTAATAATTTATAGTAAAATATATAATAATAGGACTAAAGTTATAAAATTTGAAAAAATAATATATATTGATTTATATAAATTTATTATATATTTTAATATATAACTTTATTATAAATTTTTTGTTTTCAGTTTATATTTTAAGTGTTATTACAAATTATCTAGAGAAAGGTATTAAAGTTTAGCAGCTTTGTGCATAATTTTTAGTAGTATGGTGAATTTTAGCAAATATAGTTTACTGAATTATAAACTAAATAGAAATCGTTGAAAATTTAATACACAAACAAGTTATATTGAACTTTTGCAAATTTATTATAGAAAAATTAAATTGAAGGTTCTAGGGGAAAAGTAACTGTTATAAGGAGGGGGTATGATTTTTATAATAAAATTTAATCTTAAAAGTTTGTAAACAATTAATAACTTTTGGTTTTTATTAAAGTTTAATATCTATAACTTTTAGTATTATAATTTTTTATTAATATTTGTTAGCTCACATGTATTAGAATATTGGTATTTAATGTCAGCCATTTCCCTGCACAACTGTTTTACTGAGATGAAAATGGAAAAGGTAATGGGGAAGCCTAGCTCCATAAATAAAACTTGAGAAAGATCAACTTCTATTATCCAAACAGTTTTTATACTTTCGAATAGGAGCTAAGAATAGGAACCGGTTTTTCGTTTCTATATTCGGTTACGTTAAAATATCAACACAAGGTGTACGTTTTTGTTTTATAGCTCCTGGATTCTTGCGTACATCATCTTAAAGCACATTTTGAAGGTACGCATACGGTGTATAAACTAACTATACGATTTCGGCCCCTATTACTTTTTAAAAGAGTTCGAACAAGTTAATAAAAGCCATATGAGAAAAAAGTTTTATAATAATAGTTTACCCCACATTACCCCCGACCAATAAAATTAATTAGGTATTAGTACATTCTTGATATTAAATTAGTTGGGGAATACCGATATTTATTATATATAAATAGTAGTATAACAAACTCTTTATACGCACTTTAAACCTTAATTTTTAGTTTGTTTACCTTTTTATATTTCATACTACCTAATAATTTTATAATACATATCATACTTAATATCGACCACTTTTTAATAATGAAGTTCTTTAATCTATTCATGTTCACATTTCTATTAGGTAAACTACAGTTATAAAAATAATTAATTAATTATCTAAATATTTGCCAGTTACTATATTTGCAGTTTTCGGTGCTGATAACAAGGATTCTTCAGGTAAAATAAGTACAATTATAACATCTAAAATTAATTTAGATAACGTAAAGATGTTGGATGTACAGGATCCTACCGTGATCAGTGACAAACCTCAGCAAAATACTAAAGATTCTGATACAAAGCCTACCGCTACGAAATCCGATTCAGAAAAATCCAGTTCTAAAGATAATAAGGATGAACCTACCGATTCAGAATCTACTAAACCTACAAGTAAACGATAGTAGACACTACTAATGAGTACTAACTACCGTTTTTTAGAATCTAGCTCGGACAGTGATTCCAGTAGTACTAACAGCGGTTCAGAAAATAGTGAAACTACTAAACCTACTAAAAGTACCGGCAAAGAAAGCACCAGCTACGTAACAAAAACTACTTCTATGGCTAAACCCACTACTTCGACTAAAAAGAAATCTACCAACACCATCGATTTTGATTCTAAAGCCTATACGTATTCTGATAATCTAAGTTTGATGTTGGTTATTTCTACTTTGACTTTGTACGGAGCTTTTAATTAGCTTAATTGCTTATGTTAGTTGATGGAAGCAAGGCAATTACATTAAAACATAATTAATATATTTGTATACTTTTCTTTTTAAAAAATATTTTGGTAGTTATAGCTTTTCTTTTAGTAAATATTAACAACTTTAAATGATAATTTATGAAGTATACGATTATATATTTAAAATTTAAAAAAATATTAAAGTATAATTTATTGAAAAGGAAATAAAACTATTTAAAAAGGTGGTATTAGAAGTTAAACCTATAAAAACTAGGCTGTATTAATAATATTCTGTAATGAATCTGGTTATTGTTGTGTTTAAAATATTTATAAAAATTAGGATAAAATAAGTTAATAAATGTAAAATATTATACAGTTTTTATAAATATAATTTTTGATAGTATAAAATAGCTATGCTAAAAATACAATTATTTTGGAAATTAAATTTTAAAAATAAATTAAATATAATACTGATTTTTTAGCTAGCATGAATTTATAAACTGAAAAAGAAAGAGTAAATTGCATAATAGTAAAATCCTTTATAAGAGAATTATAATTTTTTTAAGTAGAAAATTGACCTAATTATTAGATAAAAGAATATCTAGTAGCTATAATATTAGAAATTATAAAATTAAAATTCTAATTTTTAAAATATATTATATTAACTTTATTTAATAAAGGTTTTTCTTATTAGTTTTACAAAAAGCTATTATAGTTTAATAGCTAAGTATTTTTAACCTAGTTATAACTAATTTAATATAGTAGCCTAATTTTTTTTTAAAATTTATTAGCTTTAACATTTTCTAATAGAAAATTTATATTAGTTTTTTTTTATTTTATTTAATATTTAATATATTTATTTGTAATATTAACTTTAGTATTTTTTATAACTTATGTAAAAAGTTATTAGTTAATTTTAGTAATATAATATAATAGTCTTACTTAAATAGCTTCTATTATTTAAAATTATGTTTCCTATTTTTTAAAATTAAATTTTAAGCTTTATTCTTTTTAAAATTTGCATTTTTTATTATTTAAACCTTTTTTAAGCAAAAAAAAATTAAAAAGTATTAGTTAGTTATACTATTTTTAGTATTTTTTTATATTATATTTTTTTTTATAACTTAAATTTTTATTATAATTTTTTAGCTAAATATATATATAAATAATATTAATAAAAATTTTATATTTTAAATTTATTTTTGTAATTCAATTTTTCAAAATAATTTATATATTTTAAATTTTATTTTAGTTTAAAATACTTTTTATTTAACTAATTATTTTCTAAAATTAGCTTTTTTTATTACTTTTTTTTCTTCATTTTTATTTAATAAAAGCTTTTTACTATTTTAATTTAATTTACTTTTATTACTTTATTATAATTAAGTATATATTAAAAGTAATATAATATAGTACTATTATTTAGTTTTTTTTTAAATATAGCTTAAAAACTTACTTTATATTTATTAAGTTTTAAAATTATTTTATATTTTATATTTTATAATATATTTACTAATTTTAATAATATAGTAGATAAAAAATTAAAATTTATCTTTAAAGTAGTTATTAATATTTAAAATTAAAGTTTTAAAAAGTAAATAAGCTATATAGTAGCTTATATTTTTAAAAGTATTATAAATTTTTAAAAAATTGGTTTTTTTTTCTACTTTTTTAAAAAAAGATAAAATATAATTTTAGTGAATTTTTTTTATTAAAATTTTATATATATAGTATATAAAGTTTTAATATAATTTTTAATTAGTATAATATATAAAAAATAGTAGTTTTACTATTATATAGCAAAGTTATTTATTAAAATAGCTTACTAATTTTTTTAATAAACTTTTTAAAAACTTAAATAGAAGTATATATATATATACTTTAAATAGCTTTAGCTATATTGCTAGCTATATAATTATATTAAATAATAGTATAGCTTTTAATATATATTTAATATTTATAGCTTATAAATATAAATATAAATAATTTTTATAGCTGTTAGCTTTATTATTATTATTATATTTATTTAATAAATATAATATAAATTATTTTTAAATATATATATATAATATCTATTATTTGGTAAAATAGTAGTTACTAACTTATTTTTTTAATTAATTTAGTTTTTCTTATAAAATATTAAAGCTATAATATATAAATAAGATTTTATTATATATATATTTATTATTAAAAAGTTTGCATTTTTTATTATTTATATTATAAATTAACTTTTATATATTTATATATTTACAAATTTATAAATTAATTAATTTTAATAGAAGTATTATAAATTTTTATATAGGTATAATTATTTTATATAACTACTAACTTTACTAAGAAAGTATTAAATATAGTTAAAATGCTTAGTTTACTATATTTAATTATTTTTCTACTTTTTGTTTTTTTTTAGTTTATACTTTAATTAAGCTTTTTATTAATATTCTAGCTTTATAAGTATATAAACCTTATAAATTTATTATCTATATATATAAACTATAAAATAAAACTTGTAATTACTAATAATATAAAATATAAATATTTAATTTTAAATAATTATTTAGAAAGCAGAATGAATTAAAATGTCTTTAATTAGTTATAAAAAATGAAATTTAAGTTTTTGAAATAAGCTTAAATTATAGATAAAATATTAAAGCAAATAATGGTTTCCAATTACTAAAAATTCTTAAACTAACTACTACTTAATAAATTAAATTAAAAAAGTATATAATTAACTTATTAATTTGTTATTGGATAAAGCAATTTATTAAGATATATACTTATATTTAGTAGTAACATATTTTATAATATATATAAACTAATAGTTTTCAGGTATGTATCATTATATTTACTTTTATTTTTATCTATTTTTTATTTATCAGCTTATAAAATCAAATCATTTAAAAATTAATTACAGACTCTAATGAATTAGAAAACTCTTTATTAAATACATTCACTACTAATGTGAATTACAGTATAAAATTATAAATTATAAATATTTTGGTAGCTTTAATTAGATGATTAAGTATTTGACAATTTTATGGAACAACACAATAATTTAAAATTTTTTATAAGTAAATACTATTTTATTATGAAAGAGTATTTTTATATAAACCTTAGATTTTGCATCTAAGCAACATGTATAATCTTTTAATTATTTAGAACCTTGTTTAATATTACTTTGTTACTATACTTTAAGCAATTTACAATCATTCTTAAACAAAAAATATAAAAATAAGCGAAATAAACATCATTTTATACATATAAAAAATTAATACAAAAAAAGTTTATCAAAAAAGCTGAAATTTAGTACTAAATAAAACAAAATGTAAATCTAATCAAATCTGGAAAAAAGTGATGTTATAATAGCTGTTTCAAGTTCAAAAAAAGTTTAGTACGCTTATTGTTTTCCTAAAGCACTAGTAAGAGCCTCATAAACTTCTACTTGGATAGCGGCGGTGGTTTTTTCAATCTCGGAACCACTGCCGGAAGCAATGCGCTGAGCTTCAGCAAGATGCTGTTGGACAGCCTAATTGAAAATAAATAAAAATCTCAGGTAATATAAATACCTGGGCATCGATCTGATCAATAGGAAAAGCTTCGACAGCATTAATATTTAATGAAGAATCAGGATTGATAACAGCAAATCCACCACTTACTTAAATGAAGTCAGTAATATATATATAATTAATAAATTTACCAAACCATTTCTCGGTTTTAGAAGCATCAACGATTACTTCAACTAAACCAGGTTTAAGTTGCTCGATAGAGGGTACATGGTTAGCAAGTATACCCATGTCACCAGAGGTGGCAGCTAAGTTGACTTGTTGAACCTCAACCTTTTTGAAAAAAGATTCATGAGGAGCTACGAAATTTAAAGTAAGCTTGCCAGTAGCAGCAGTTTCAGTAGCGTATGTACGAGCTAATAAAGAATTAAGCCATAGTAAGTAACAGTCGAGAATCTAAATCAAGTTACCTAAACGAACTGAGCGGGTTAAGCTGGAGGCACGTAGGGAACGGAAAAGTGACATGGCTGAAATTTATTATGTAAAAGTGTGTTGGATGAATAATCAGATTATTTTTCTAATTTCTAAAACAAAATTTCTCGAATTAAATTTCGGTATACCCAATTAAATAGCTTTTAGATTCCGGAGCTTTATCAAATAAAATTCAATAAAAACCTATAACCTATAACCTATTTGCTGAAAATTAATCTTATTTTAAAAAAAATGGTATCCAATAATTAACAGTCAATCTATATATTTTAAAGAGCTGAAAACTTTATCTACTTAACATTGTTTGAAAAGGTTGAGATGCTATTTTTACTCTTCAATTGACAAAATTACCATGTATATTTTGATATATAACATGCATAAACTTTAACCTAATATAATTATAATTTTTTAAGCAAGTATAGACAGACAAAAAGTTAATTTTAATTACTTTAATAATAGTAAAATCTAGAAATATTGCTAATAAATCTCTTAGCTTCTTCTATTAAAATTTGTTTTTTATTAGGTAAATAATTTACTACTTAAAAATAAGTTAGTAAATATTATAAATTAAATAAGCTAAAAATTTATAATTTAAGTAAAGATATAAAATATTATAAATAAAAAACTATAGTAGTAGGTATACATTTTTATAAGTATATATTTACTTTTTATTTACTTTTATGTTAATAAGATATAATAATAAAAAGCTAGGTAAATTTTATTTATAATTTGTTTAATTTATTTATATTAATAGCTTTATATATTTAAATATAAATGTTAAAAATAAAATAAAATACTAATATAAAGCTAAACTTTTTATAATATATTTATATTATAAAATTAAAAATTATTTCAAATAAATAAATTTAATATTATACTTATAAAAAAAAGTATATTTATAATAGATAATATTTTTAATTAAATTAAAAATTAAATAATATATAATTTTTACTATATAAAAAGCTAGCTAAAATACTTAATAATATTATTATTTATATATATAATATCTAAAACTTAATATAACTTTTAATTATTATAATACTATATAAAGTTATATATTAAAATAGCTTAATAGTTTTTTAAATAATTTTTTTTAATTTTAAAATAAAATAATTTAACTAAAGTTATATTTTTATAATATAGTTATAAAAATATTAGGATTAAATTATTTTTTAGTATACTAAATATATATTTTTATATTTTTAAAGTTTATTTTTAAAAGTATTAAATATTTTTAAATATAATTAAGTTAAATTAAATTTTTTTAATAATATTAAATAAGTTAAGCTAATATAATTTTTTAAAATTTAGTATACTATTATAAAGCTATATTTTAAATATTAAAATTTTATAGTTTATTTAATCTAATTAAAAAATTATATATAAAAAATAAAAGTTAAATGTTTATTATTTTTATAGTTTTTAGCTTATTTTTTATTATTATATTTATTTAGCTAATATAATATAAATAAAAATATTATATTTTTATAATTATATAGTAAAAGCTTTTTTTTAATATTTAAATATATTAAGTTTTATTAATTAATTTAAAAATATGTATATTAGTTTTATTATACTTTTAAATTAAAGATAAACTTTTTAAATAATTATATAAACTAATATTTAAAAAATAAATAGCTTAATTAAAAAATATATTTAACTAATATATAAAATATTTTAAAAATTTATTTATTATAAATTTGCTTATTAGATAACTTTTAAAATAAAATACTTATTTTATTTTTAAAGCCTATTTAATATCTTATAAGTAAACTATTAAGTTTAGAAAAAATGCTTAAAAACTTTTTTTATATTATTTTATAGTATATTTTTAAAACTTTAAGGTATAATTAGGCCAAAATACAAATTTTTAACTTAATTATGTAATAAAATCTATATTATTTTTTAAATTAAGCTTATATATTAATTTAACTACTTACTTTTATTTAAGTTTATAAGTAATTAAAATATATATTTTCTATTTAAGCTTATAATTAATTAAAATACTTACTTTTAAATTAAAAGTATAATAAAATAAATAAAATTGCTAATAAATTAAATATTTAATAAAATATAATATAGCTTTATATATTATATTATATTTAAAAATTTAAACTTTATATTAGCTTTTACTAATAATTTTATTATATAAATAAATATAATATATATATATACTATATATTTACAAATATTTTAATTTGTTTATAAAATATATTAACTTATAATTAGTTTAAATAAATAGTATAATTATAATTTACTAAAGCTATACTTTAATATTACTTTATATATATAAATACTTTTAACTTATTTATAAAGTATATTAATTTATAATTAGTTTAAATAAATAGAAAAATTATAATATATTAAAGCTATATTTTAATAGTATAATATATTATTAAAATAGTTTAAAAAAATAATTAATAGAGCTTTTAAGCTAAAAAGTATATTAATTATCTAAATAATATTATTAAAATATAAGTTTACTTAAATAAATTCATATTGGTTTTTTTAAAAGTTTATTTAAATAAATTTTAAGCTAATTTAATATATATATTTACTTTTATATAGTAAAATACTATATTTTATACTAATATAATAACTAAAAATTATATTAATCTTATTTTTTCTATATTATAAAAAAAGTAAATACTAGTAAAGCTAATTTAAAAAAACTTAAAAATAATATTTTTTAACTATATAGTTTTAATAAAGTAGTATTAGCTTATAGTTTATTATTAGTAGTTATAGTATATAAAATTAGATATTAAATAGTATTTTAATATAAATATATCTCTTTTTAAAGTTATTATAATAATATGTTTTCTAAATTAAATAATAAATACTATATATTATTTTAATTAAACTCTTGTTTAGTTTTAAGAAAACTAGTATAGAATATAAATATTGCTAAAATAAATACTTTTTTATAATATTATGAAGCTGCTTAACAAATATATATGCTATAAGGCTTCTCAAGTATAAGTTATATTAAAATCTTATTGCTGATTTAATAAACTGGATGGATGAACCCTTAGACTTTAAAGGTTGACAAATAGGGTAGAACAATATACTAGAATTTATAGCTTCTAATATGAAATTTAAATTTGATGCTACACCTATCAATTTTATAGTTTAAAACAAGTGATTTTATACTGTCAACAAAATTTCATAATATAATTTAAACAATACTTTTATAGTCAACTAAAGCTATTAATAAATCAACAGTTATAACTGCCTTGTGTAATTATTATAAACTCTTGTATGAAGTTTTATTAGGGAATGTAGCTTTTAGATGGTAAACTATCACGGTGTGGAGCTTTTATCACAACTTTTGAGACCTAATTTACCACCTATTAATTGAGAACACGCTTATTTTAAGGTATATCAACTTACCCTTTCTATAGCTAAGTTTCAAACTAATATTTCGATTTACTAAGCTTAATTACATAATAATCCCCTATTAACTCCACATTACATAGTAAAGTTATGCGGAAATTGAAGTTTAGCTCATTGTTAAATCAACTTTTCAAATTGAATTTGGTTTGTAGTTAGTAGATTCGATTGGTTTTTCCCATATTGTGAAATAATTAATTTAAATTATATAAAATATTTACTTATTGTTTGTAGTACAGCTTAGGTAACCTATAAGATAAAATTCTTATTGGATTACTTTAATTTTAGAGTTTAGTATATCAAAATAGATCGAGGTATACCCCACTTCGAATTAAACCTATACCTTTTGTGAAGTATGTGGAACATCCAAACTTTTATTGTAGTTATATGGAAATAAAAAATTGAATTCTCTATCTATAAGCTAAAAGTTTATTCCTAAAGCTCCGAAGTTTTAAGCAAGATAATTGGTAGTTAAAATCTAAATCGGCTGTTTTTAAATTGTAAATTTGTTTTAATTAAAACCTATTTGTTACACTTCACAGTGAGTTTTATTAACAAGGGTGAGAAGCTCGCCTGTTTTTTTTCCATATTTATGGTTTGGGTGCTAGATCCCAACTAATACCTCCGTTTATATAAAAGATAACTATTGTCATCCGTTATTGAGGTATGCCCGAAAGTCAACTAAATATTTTTATAAACTTCAGATCGGCTAATCCATTCGATAAGAAAATAATTTAATCAGAATTAATAAGGATAACCAATTCCTTAGTTTTGAGTAAAAACATGATTTAAATATCATTTATAGTAAATTTGGCCCCTAGCTTGTACCTGCATTTTTAATGAAATGAAAATAGATATATATATATAAGAAGGGAATTTGGAACTTTTACTTAAACATTTGCAATAATCTAGTTCGATATGTCAACAAGTATAAACATTGAGAAAGAAAACTTTCTCTTTAAGGGCAGTTTGATGCTCCGTAAGCTTTTTCCAAGAACTTCACATCGACGTCTTTTCTTGGTAATAGTAGGGTTAATTGTTTGGGCACTTGTAGTTTTAGGTACATTTTTCGCATTTAGATCTGAAAGTAATAGTTCAAATTCAAGTATAAATTTTGGAGATTCAACTTTAAATGACCGCTTAGATTTATCGGTGACAGTTTTAAATATCGATCCATCAGCTAGGACTTCAACTTTACATGTATTAATCGATCCGATTGGTAAATTCCGACATAAGAACCACAGTTTAACTGAACCGATATTAGCTTATTTTAAAGTAGTAACTAAAAGCTTACCTAAGAACTTACCAATCGATGCTATTACGTTTACAGTACCTTTCTTAGAAGGTAACGTACGTGATTACCCATTCGATGCTTTTAAGGCTTACATCCCTTTTCAATTTTCAACTTCTAACGGTGGAATCATACCTTTTTCAGCTCAAATAAATGCAACTTTACCAAGTTTTAGGTCCAACTTTGCTTTGTATGAATATAATAACACCGAGATGTGGAATTCGATACCACCCGATTCAACAATCATCGAATTTGCAGTATCACGGACTCCAACTACTTTTTTATTTTGTTTATTTATCACTGTAGTTATGTGGATGTTAGCTATATCACTGTACAACGTAGCTTATGATTCTTTGGTTTTTAGACGTGATATACACCCTCCACTCCTTAGTATTGGTGTTGCTATGTTATTCGCTTTACCCGCTTTAAGGAATTCACAGCCTGGAGTACCTGCCATAGGTTGTTCATCAGATATGTTAGGTTTCTTTTGGTAATTTGATTTTGTAGGTTTCTATTAACTTTTTATTTTTAGGGCTTTGTTCTTTATTGCTTTCTCTTCAGTAACATTAATATTTACTTACGCTTTGAGATGGAAAGCTAGTACGGAAGTATTTAGTTGAAAGCTTTTTAGATGGTTTTGGTTGGAACAACTCGAAGTGAACCAGTTATTTGTATTGAAGTTCAGTTTTAAGCATTTTGCTAATTTTTGCTTAATAAGTTAATTATAAAATAGATTATAAACTTGTATAAGTATTTCATAAAGGAAAAATGTCGTTTTCATCTGCCAGTGGTCCTTATTTAAGTAAATTAGTAACAGTCTAAGATGAAATTTTAAGTTTAAAATTTAATATTTAGTTTTAAATAGTAATTAGCTATCGTTCCTCTTGTTTCTAGTTTAACTAAAATTGAGTCTGAGTTAGTTGCTTCAATTCTAGCTTATAACATTTTGTAATTAGTTTAAACCAATTAGAGTTTTATTTTATTGGCTTTTAAAGCACTACATTATTTTCTATAAAGCATACCAAATCAATAGTTTTAAAACAATAGTTGAATATTCCAAATTTTAAAAATAAATGTACATTATTAGTTTAAATTTAAATGAATTTTATGTTTTAGGTTGTAGTACTTATATAATCCTTTTTTAAAAATAAACAAATATTAAATTTTTTTTTACAAATTTTATCTACTTAAATATCTTCATTAAAATAAAATTAGTCTTAACCAAAATAAGTAACTTATTTTTTAGTTTATAATTATTTTTACTTAAATAAAATTTATATTTCTTTAGAATAAGTCTTTTTTAATTTTGTAATTACTTAAATAAAATTTATACTTATCTAAAATTACATTTATATATATATAACTTATATATATAAAAGTAAGTATTATAATTTAAAAATATTTAAAGTATAAATATAAATATAAACTAGATTTTTAAAGGTATAAAGATTTTTTAATTAAATATAAAAGTTTTAGTTTTTTGATATTTGTAAGTTAAAGCTAAATTAAAATTTTCTATTTAATAAAATTTTATAGTAAAAAATTATAAATTTAGTTTTAATTTATTTGATTAAAGTATTATAAGCTTAAAAATTAAATAAAATAATAGTTTAAATTAAATATTAAATAATAATAGTAAATTAAGTTTACTTTTATTAATTAGTATAAAATACTTCAAATTAGTTTTTAAAATAGTAATAATATAGTTAATATTTTTAAAATAATAGAAAAAAAAATTAATTACTAGCTTTTTTTATTATAATTTTATTTTTATAAATAAAAAAATTTTATCTAATTATTTTAATTATACTATATTTTATTAATTATTTTTATAATGCTAAATTAGAAATAGTAAAAGTAGTTAATTTTATTAGTAGTAAAACTTAGTCTAAATATAGTAAATGTTTTTATAGTTAATTAAACTTAGTTTTAACTATTTATTTTTTAATAAATAAAGTAGTTTATATAAAATAAAATAAATAATTTATAACTTTAAGTAAATGTTTTAATATTTTAATAAAAAACTTAAATATTAGCTTTTTTAAATACAACTATTTTATTTAAATAGTAAAAAATTATTAAAAATAATAAATAAATATTTTTATTTTATTTTAAATACTTATTAGCTATAATTAACTTTATACTAAATTTTTTAAAATATACTTTTTAATCTATTTAAAGTTTTATTAGTATATTTATTATATTTTTCTTATTTATTTTAATATTTCTAATTTTTATAATCTATTAAATATTTTATAATAATATTTTAAAGTTTAATATAAATGTTTTTAATTAAAATAAAGCTAATAATATTGCTAATATAGCTAAAAAGCTTAAAAATAATTAAAAAAGTAAATAAATATTTTTAAAAAGAGAAAAAAAATAAGAAAAAATATCATAATAGCTTTATTTAATTATTTTTTTACTTTTTTTAATAATATTTTTAATAATTTTTATAGCTATTAATTTTACTAAAAAAGCTTAAATAGCTAATATTATTACTTTTATTTTATAAAGGTATTTTTATATATTTTTATATTTTAATTCTTTTTACTAAATTTATAAAAAAGCTTTCTTTTTATTAATAAAATATATTAAAAGTTGCTAAATTATTTAGCTTAATATACTTTAATTAGATTTTTTATTTAGAATTTTAGTATTCTAAATATATAATTTATACAATTTTTTACTTTTTAAAAAAAATTGGCTAAAAACCTTAATAGTATACTTTATACTTAATTTATATTTTAACTTAAAAATTAATAGCTAACTTTACTTTAGCTTTATTAGTTATTTTTATCTAATTTATTTATTTTAGATCTGTATTTTAAGAGTAAGTGTTTATAATAAAACATTATACTAATTTTTAAATATATATATTCATTATTATACTTTTTAAGTAATTATTAATTAAATTATTGAAATTAAAATAAATTTATAGAAAAAAAAATTAAAAGTTTACCCTTAATTTAAAATCAAGTTTGCCTTAATTAAAATTACTTTACTAATTTAAAAGAATTTTGTTTACCTAAATAGTATAAAAAAGTACATAATTTATATATATATAACTATTAGTGCTTAAAAACCTAAAAAATTATAACCTTTAATATTTATAGCTGTTTATTTTATCAAAATATAATATTTATTAACAAAAAGTTAACAACCAATCTAAACTAACATTCCAAAACTTAAGGTAAAATTAAATTTCCACCAAAATAAGGTTTTCAATAAAATGTGAAACGTCACCTCTAAAGAATTACGTTTAATAATAAATTGAATATTGAATCCAAAAAGCAAAGTTCATAAAGGCTGAAAAGTTTAAAATTTTCTTAATTTTGTAATCGAAACTTGTCAAAAAGCAACATCCTTTTTACAACAATTAGGTTTTGTATAGTAGGAAATCGATAAAATAAAGTTTGGTAAAGCTATAGCAAATGCTAAGTTAGGCTCAAAATTGAATATAAGAACTTTAAGTTCAACTAGTAGAATATTTAATGGCAGTAAACATGTCAAAGTTTTGAAATTGGAAACTATAAATCAAAATATAGTTAATGCGGAGTACGCAGTTCGTGGAGAGTTAGCTTTGCGTTACGAACAACTTGCTGAAGTATTGTTCAAACTAATAAGATTTTCTTTATTTATTTTTTATTTTTTAGGACCTGAAGAACGGTACCAAATACCCTTTCTCAACGGTAGTTAGTTGCAATATAGGAAACCCTCAAGCTTTAGATCAGAAACCCATCACTTTTTACCGTCAGGTAACTTGTTTATTTTAATTTTGCTTTTAATAGATATTTGTAAATAGGTAGCTGCTTTAACCGAATAACCCGACCTATTAAAGGACGAATCTAAATTAACAAGTTTATTCCCTAAGGATGTTATTGCTAGAGCTAAGGAGTATATGGCCAACATCAAATCAATTGGTGCTTACTCTCATTCTCTAGGTATCCCATACATAAGGAAGAAGGTGGCTAAGTTTATTGAGGAACGTGATGGGTTCCCT
Organism: Capillidium rhysosporum; assembly: GCA_037055185.1. Classification (NCBI taxonomy): domain Eukaryota; kingdom Fungi; phylum Entomophthoromycota; class Entomophthoromycetes; order Entomophthorales; family Capillidiaceae; genus Capillidium; species Capillidium rhysosporum. Next base: position 25,357 of record JAWQFY010000214.1, on the reverse strand, counting down.
CTAATCCCGAAAATATTTTCTTAACCACTGGGTAACCCTTTTTATAAAATTAAGCTTAATGAATTACGTAAGATAGAGCATCTGCAGGTGTACAATTGGGATTACAGTTGATCGTAAACAATCCTAATGTTGGAGTAAACTCAATTTCAATTTTTTATGTAGCTAAACTGCCTGTAATTTTAAGATTATGATTCCGATCCCTCAGTATCCTCTGTACACTGCTACCCTATCCGTATTCGATGCTAAACCCGTACTTTACTACCTTAATGAATCTAACGACTGGGATTTAAAGGTTAGCTTATCACTGACATCATTTCTAAATGTTCTTTAGATCGAAGATTTGAAAGCTTCTTTAGATAAGTCACGTTCTCAGGGTATCGATGTACGTACTCTAGTAATAATCAATCCAGATAACCCTACCGGCCAATGCTTGACTTTCGAAAATATGGTTGAGGTAAACCATTCACTACACTTAAGTTAAAAGCTAACATAATTTTTAGATCGTTAAATTCTGTCACAGAGAGCGACTAGTTCTAATGGCTGACGAGGTGTACCAAGCCAACGTATACCAACCTGAACAGCTGCCCTTCCACTCCTTCAAAAAAGTATTGAACTCGGTACCTGAATGTAAGGATTTGGAGTTGATCTCCTTCCACTCCATCTCCAAAGGTATGATTGGTGAGTGCGGTAAACGTGGTGGTTACTTTGAACTCTCTGGGTTTGACCCAGCTGTCAAAGATCAAATCTACAAGATGTCGTCTATCTCTCTATGTACCAACGTAATGGGACAAATTATGGTTGATTTGATGCTACACCCACCTCAGAAAGGTGAAGCAAGTTATGATCTGTTCCAAAACGAGTACAACGGTATCTACCAATCTTTAAAACGTAGAGCTAAGAAGTTGTGTACTGCCTTTAACCAGTTGGATGGTATTACCTGTAACGACGCACAAGTAAAAATTAGCTACCTAGAGTACTTTCTAATTAATTTCGTTAGGGTTCGATGTACTTATTCCCTCAAATTTGACTGCCTGAGAAAGCTATTGAAGCTGCTAAATTAGAAAATAAAGAGCCAGACGCCTTCTACGCTATGGCTATGCTCAACGTTACCGGTGTATGTGTTATTCCTGGTTCCGGTTTCGAACAGGTAGAAGGTACTTACCACTTTAGATCTACCTTCTTACCCCAAGAACATCTGTTTGATGAATTTATTAATTCTATATAATCCTTCCACAGGGATTTTATGAAACAATACTCCTAACTTTACATTTTTAATATATATAGATTAATTAGATTTTTATGAAATATGCTGATGTTTATATTTATAAATAGGTACAAATTATAATTATACCTTATTTACAAGAATTTAAGCTTGAAAATTACTAAAAAGTAAAAGTGACACTGCCTATGAACAACAACATAAATAATATACCTGATAGTGAAAATTTTGATCTCCAACAGTATGAAATAACTATTAATGTATGCAAAGTTTCAAATGCCAATATATACTACCTAATCCTAGCCTACTATAATCTAAGTGTTAATATATTTGTTACTTGAAAGAATTATATCTTTTAACTTTTTTTAATTATAATAATTAAACTTGCTCAAAATATTTTTTTTGATATATCTATCTATTATATTAGCTAATTTTTTAATTTTAGTAATATATATATTAATTAATATTTTAATAATATAGCATTATTTATTATAATATCTCTATTATAAATTGTTTATTTCTAAGTTATAAACTTAACAAAAAATAGTACTAATAATTTTAAATAAACTTGTTAAAATATTATTATAAATTTAGCTTTAAAATACTTAAATTTAGATTTAGATTTGTTTAACAAGCTTAAATCTAATAAATTAAATTCTATTAAAGTATAAAAACTTTAAAGTTTAATTTAATTTAGCTTAAATTTATTAAAGAATTTTTTTTCACTACTTTAAAAATAAATTTTAGCTGTTTTATTTTTTTTCTTTGAAAAATTTTCAAAATTAATATTATTTATATTAATATAATAAGAATTTTCTTTATTTAAAAAGTTTTAAAGCAATTTTGCAAATACTATAATTACTAAAAAAAGTATTATATTGACTTTAATAATAAAAATATAATTTATTTTTTATTTTTTTAAATACTTTTCCTATTTTTTTATATTATTTTTTTATTAAATTGTTTATAATATAATATATTTTTTTAATAACTATTATTTAATATCATTTTTAGCAAAAAATACACTAATTATAAAAATATATAAAATATTAAATTTATATATTTTAACTATTTAAATCTTTAAAAAACTACTTTTTATATCTCCTATACTCTTTTATTTTTTATTAAATATTTTTTAGTTAATTTTAATTATACTACTTTATTTATTTATTTATTTTTAATAAAAAGTTTTATATTATTAATATTTTATTTTTATAATTTATATTTATTTACTTTATTATAGTTGTTAAAAGTAGTTTATAATTATAAAAAGTTATAGCTACTTTTTAATGTATATATTTAAAAATAGTTAAATAACTTATTTTATTTAAATATTTAAGTAAAAAAATAATAATAGCTATATAATACAATAGTATAAAGTTTTAATTAAATATAGAAAAATATATTTAAATTTAGTAAAAAGTAGCTTAGTTTTATTATTATTATATATTTTTAAAATTTAGTTATATTAAGATATATTTAAAAAAATTCATTATTATAATTTAAAAAAAAAAATCTATATTAAAATACTTTTTAATATTTAAATTTATATTTTATAGCTAAAAGTTATAAAATTTAAGCTTTAGCTATTTTTTTTAAGTTAGCTTTACTAATATTCTGCTTTTTTATTTTAATAAAAAAAGTATACTTAATGTAATTTTATGAATTATTATTATTTTCTCTTTTATTATATAAAGAAGATAAAATATAGTTTTAGTAAGCTTTTTTTTAATATTTTTAATTAAATTAAAATTTAAGCTATATATAATTTTAAAGCTATATTTTAATTCTAATTAAATATTATAATACTAGTATTTTTAATATAATTTTTAATTATTATATTAGTATTAAATTTATCTTTTTATATTAACTTTAAAGCTATAAAATTAGTATTAGTTATAATTTACTATATTATTAAATTTATAATTTTAATTAAATTAGTATATATAATTTTTACTTTATAATATAGTTATAAAAATATTATATAATATTATTTAAATAGTTAGTATATTTAAAAAAAAAACTTTTATTTTATATTAATTAGTTTTTTTTAGCTGTTTTAATAATATATTATATTTTAAAAGCATAATTTTTAAGCTTTATAAAACTTAAAAAATATTAAATTTATTTATATTTAAAAATCTACAAAGAAAAAAAAGTATAACTTAGTAAAATTATATACTTTTCTAAATATAGTAAAGAAAAAATAGCTTTAAATATTATAAATTATATTTAAATTAGATTTATTTAATAAAGTTAAGTAAATTATACTAATCTTTTAGCTATTTTAAAATTTAAAATAATATACTAAAGCTTTATTTTAATATATTATAATTTTATAGTTTATTTAAAAAAATTATAAAATCATTCACAAAGTAAATATATTAAATGAATTTATATATATATATATATTATATATTACTTATATTTACTTATAATAAAAATTAAATATTTAATTAAAGCTATACTTTAATTAACCTTAGCTATATTGCTAACTATATATTTATATAATATAAATAGTATGATTTTTTAATATATATTTAATATTTATAGTTTATAGCTATAAATATACTAACTTATATAGTTATTAGTTTGCTTTTATACTATTATATCTACTTAATAAGTATAGTATAAGCTATAAACTCTTATTTTTTATAATTATATAGTAAAAATACTAGCTTTTTTTAGTTTATAAATATATTGATACTATATTAATATTTAAATATTAAAAATAGCTATAATTTAGTAACTATATAAAAAAATTTATATTTAGCTACTTTTTTATATAAATATTTAGTATATTTTTATTATTTATATATTTTTAATAAGTAATTTTAGCTATAATAATTATTAAAAGCTAATTTTATTAATAAAATTTATTTTTACTATTATACTATTTAAAAGAAAATTAATAGCTTAATAAGCTATTTTTATTTTATTAGTATTTTAATGCAGTTTACTTTTATTTAAATATTTTTATTATTATTTATTATATATTTTTATAGTAACAATAGTATATATTATTAAAAATTACTTTTATATCTAGTTTTTATTTTTTAATATATATAAATTTAATTTATAATAAATAAGTATTTAAAAATTATAATTTAATAAATAGTAATAATAAACTAATATTTAAAAAAAATTAAAAAGTTATAAAAATAGTTAAAGTTTATTAATATATAACTACAAACTTTTATTTAAAATATAAATTTAATAATTTATATAAATTAACTAGCAAATAAATTAAAATACTTAATAAATATAATGCTATTAATATTATAATATTTTTAATATAAATAAAACTATAAAATATAGTTTAAAATACTATATTAAAGCTAATATTTATATTAATTTTTTTTTAATAAATTTAACTAGTTTATATATATAAAATAATTAGTTTACTATATATATATAAAATATAAATAAAGTAAATAAATAAAAATGTTATAATAACTTTTTTTATAAAATATAGCTTTAAAATATTTAAAAATAAAAACTATAATAAAAAAATTTAATATAAATATATATATAAATATATTATTTAAATATTAATAGCTTAAGCTAAACTTAATTTATAAATATTTTTTATAGTTAAGTTAAATTAAAATAATAAAATAAAGTTTAAGCCTTTATTTTAAGCTTTTCTAAATATTTAAAGCTTTATAAATTTATTTTTAATTTTTTATAAAATTTTAGTATACTTTTATTTATATTATATTTTAATATTTTAATATATTTAAACTATTTGTATTTTATTTAAAAATTTAAAAATATTATTTTATATTTAATAAAAAACCACTTAAAAAAATTCACTTTAATTATTATTTTATATTATTAACTTTTTATTTAATTATAGATTATTTAAAAAGTAAATCTTTTAATTTTTTAAATTTAATTTTTTTATTATTAACTTATAATATATAGGTTTTTTTTCTTTATAATTTAAACCTTTATTTTATTAAATAATTAATATAAAGAATAACTTTAAATTTATACTAATTAAAAAAATTAATACAGCTTATATTTAAAAATATTATTTTTAATTATTTATACTAATATTATAATATTATTATAGTTTATATAAGCTTATTTATTAAAAATTTATTTAAAATATAAAAATTAAAAACTATTACTTACTTAAATTAATATATTACTATAATAACTAAAATTTTATAATTATTAATAAGCAATATTACTATTTTAGCTATTATTTATAATATTATTTTTATAAAAATTAAAAAAAGTTAAGTTTTTAAGTTTAATTTTGAAAAATTGGTATATAAAAACTAAAAAGAGTTAAAGCTTTAAATTTTTATTAAAAAATTTTAAAAAATAAATTGATAATAAAGTTTTAAAAAGAATTTAATTTAGTTTTAATTTTAATTTAATGTTTTATTTAATTAAATATATAAATACTTAATTTTAATATATTAGTCTAAATATTTTATTATTATATTTTAACTACTTTTTTAACTAAATAATTAAAATAAAATTAAATTATAATAATAGTTTATTTTTAAAATGATTTTTTATCTTATAAGCTATATAAAATAATAATAAAAAAAGTAAATTTACTTTTATAAAAAATATTAACTTTAATTATTAATGCTACTATATATATTTATGCTAACTTTTACTTATTTTTAACTTTTTTAGCTATAGTTAAAAGTAAAATATATAAAAATACTTAATATTTTAAATAGATAGTATTATAATATTTAGCTTACTTAGTATAATAAATGCTAAATTAACTACTATTTTACTATTTTTTAGTTTTTAAACTTTTATACTTAGTAACTTTAACTAGAAAATAGATTTGTTAAATTTAGTATTAGTATTGGTTTATATAAGCTATTTTTTTTTTTTTTTACTTTATTTTTTTAAGTCTTTTTGCTAATTATTTTGCTTAATAGTAATTATTTTAATATTTTTAGCTTACTGCTTTTATCAATTAAGCACATTTAAATCTAACTAGATTATTAGTTTATTATTATATTTTGTAGCTTTACTAAAAACTGGATTTTTATAACTTTACTTTAAAAAAATTACTATTTTTACCTTTTAAACTTAGGTAATAATTTAATTATTATAATTATCTTACTATTATATATTAGAAATTTAGTAAAAATACTTTTATTAGCTAAAATAATTTATAATATTAAAATATATTTAAGTTTATATATATATTTAGTAAATTTTTATTAAATATATTTTTTTACTTAGTTTTACTTAATTTTAAAATTTTAACTATATCTGACAAAAAATTAATTAATTTAATTTAATTTAAAGTATTAAAATTATATTAGCAAATTGTTTTTATTTTTAATATTAATATTTTAAAGACTTAGTATATTTTTTTCTTAAAATACTTTAAAACTAAATAAAATTAAAACTTAAATAGCTTTAAAAATACTAAAGTTAATTTTTATTATTTAAAATTTAATAATAATTTTAATCTAGTATAGATTTTTTAAAATATTTTGTATTGTTTTAAAGTGCTCTAAAATATCCAAAAGTATAAATATAGCAAATATAAACCTTTTTTTACATTATAGTATAAATAAAACTAATATATAAATACTATAAAAACTTCTAAAAAATTATAAGGTAAATTTAAGATTTGTATCATAATAATATATAAATATACCTGTAATACCTTTAGCATACTATTTACATGATTTTTAAAAATTTTGAAGACTGTATATAATTAAGATAAAATTTAAAAATAAACATATAGCTAAATATAAATACTCTAATTTAATAGCACCATATTTATATATATACATATGTGAAAGGGAAGAAATATATTAAAACAGTAAATACAAATTTACTATTACAGTGTAAAAGCCAAAAAACTCTTATGTTTACATAAAGTTTCACTTTCTGTATATAGGGTAATCAAAAACTAAAAACTTGTTCTAAAAATAAAACCTATTGGTATTTGTTGGTAAACTCATTATGGAAGTTTTGGATAGCAGTTATGAATTCATCCAAAAGATGCTCTTGAGGTAAAAAGGTAGATCTAAAATGATAAGTGCCCTGTACCTGTTCGAATCCAGATCCAGGTATGACACAAACACCTGTAGCGTTGAGCATAGCCATAGCGTAGAATGCGTCAGGTTGTCTGTTAGCTTTCTTAGCAGCTTCGATAGCTTTTTCGGAGAATCGGATTCTAGGGAATAGGTACATAGCGCCTTGAGCGTCGTTACATGTGACGCCTTCTAATTGATTGAAAGCGGTACACAATTTCTTAGCCCTACGTTTTAGAGACTCATATATGCCTTCATATTCCTTTTTGTATAGCGGGTAACTCTCATCACCCTGTTGAGGTGGATGTAGCATAAGATCTATCATAATTTGACCCATGACATTGGTACATAAGGAGATGGACGCCATCTTGTAGATCTGGGCTTTGACAGCTGGGTCAAACCCAGAGAGTTCAAAGTAACCACCACGTCTGCCGCACTCACCAATCATACCTTTTGAGATAGAGTGGAAGGAAATCAATTCCAAATCTTTACATTCGGGTACCGAGTTCAATACTTTTTTGAAGGAGTGGAAGGGCAACTGTTCAGGTTGGTATATATTGGTTTGGTACACTTCATCAGCCATAAGTACTAGTCGCTCGTCGTAGCAGAATTTGACGATCTCAATCATGTTATCGAAAGTCAAGCATTGACCGGTAGGGTTACCTGGGTTGATTATTACTAAGGCACGTACGTCTACACCTTCCGAACGCGACTTGTCTAACGAAGCTTTTAAATCTTCGATCTTTAAACCCCAGTCGTTAGCTTCATCCAAGTAGTACGGTACTGGTTTAGCGTCGTTTAAAGCTAATGCAGAAGTATAAAGTGGGTACTGTGGGATTGGAATCATTACACCGACGTTGGAATTGCCAACTATCAATTGTAAAGCTAGTTGTACACCGGCCGAAGCACCGGTAGTTAAAAATATGTTTTCGGGGTCAGAAGGGAACCCATCGCGCTCTTCGATAAACTTAGCCACTCTCTTCCTTATGTATGGGATACCTTGAGAATGAGAGTAAGCACCAATTGATTTGATGTTGGCCATATACTCCTTAGCTCTAGCAATAACATCCTTAGGGAATAAACCTATCAACTTAGATTCATCCTTTAACAAGTCAGGGTATTCGGTTAAAGCAGCTACCTATTTATAAACATCTTTTAAAAATAAACTTAAAATAAACGAGTTACCTGACGATAGAAAGTGATGGGTTTCTGATCTAAAGCTTGGGGGTTACCTATATTACAACTAACTACTTTAGAAAAAGGGTATTTGACACCATCCTTCAAATCTTGGTTGATCTGTTCTGACCTTATAGCAAGCTCACCACGGACTGCATACTCCATTTTAACAATTTTGGGGTTGATACTATCGACTGATAAAACTTTGTGGTAGTTAGTCATCTTTATTTCCTAATTTCTTAATTTCAAATACTTTAAAGTAGGTCATCGAGCCGAGCTTCTAGTTTAAATACGCATATAGTCTTGATGTAACTGTTTTTTCAAAAATGAAATGGGGAGGTAGTTAAAACCTCACCAATCTATGCTTGATTACATAACTTACCTACCAATTTAAGGGCTTTTTTCGTCATCTTACCTCCTATAGTAGCATAATTACCGAGTTAAAGAAAGTAAATTATTAAATATTAAAAATCTACACTTCTAAACGAAATAAATTTCGATGATTTAACCGAATTAAAAGTCCAATAAATAAACTGTTTTCATTTAACTTAACTTATTCTTAAGCCCGTGAGCTTGTTCTACGATTTCTGGCCCTTCATAATGATTTCAATATCGCTTTCTATGATTTTTTAAATGTTAGAAAACCCCAGGGCAAACCCCATTAAAATGAGAACCCCAAATAAAAAAATAACCACTTGAATCTAAGAATGGTAGATCCCTTATTTTCAAGCAATATCAGTTAGCTAAAGTAAGGTTTTAACCCTTCATAAAATATAGTCTGAACAAGTTAATTATATATAGTTGTAGATATACATTTATATAAATATAACTAATATTAATTAGTTTATTTTTTAAATATATATGTATATATATATATACATATATATATATAATTTTTAAATTTTAAGAGAGTTATATAAAGTTAAAAATTAAAATTTTGATTTATATCTTATTTTAAATTTTAATAACTATATACATTTGAAAAATTTAAAATAAATTATTTAAAAATAGAGTTTTATTGAATTATATTAAAACTTTACTATTATTATTACTTTATTAAAAAAAAATTAAAAAATTAAAAATAAAGTTATTAAAATTTAAACTAATATAAATTAAAAAACTCTACTTTTTAACTAGATTAAGTTATACTTTAAAATAAATATTAAAAGCTATATACTATAATATTATTATTATAAATATATATATATAACTAGTATTAATTAAAATATATATTTTTAATATAGTAATATTATAGCTTATAGCTTTTAATATTTATTTTAAAGTGTAATTTAATTTAGTTAAAAGATAAAAATTTTAATTTTAATTTTGTATATTTATTTTTTTAAACTTTTTAATATAATTGTAATAATAAAAGTTTAATAGCTATAAATATAATTTAAAAAATCATTTTACTTTATTTTTAACTTTTTTAAAAACATTTATAATATAAAATTTTAAAATATATATACTTTTTCATATTTTACTTTTTAATAACTAATATATAAAAATAATAATAATTTTAACTAAATTTTATTTAATTTTTTAATAATAAAGATAAAAATAATTTAAATAATTAAAATTTTTAAATTTAAGTATTAAAAAATATATATATATAATTTAAATATCTGTTATTAAATAAATAAATTATTATATAATTATAAAACTATTTTTAGTTAGTTTATTTGTATAAATTTTTAATATAATATTCAAAATATTATAGTTTTACTTTAATAAAAATCATTTATTTATTTACTTTTATTTTATAAAATGTAGTAAAAAATCTTTTTTATTTATATAAACATAAAGCTGCTACTATATTAAAATAAATAAAAAGTTATAAAAAGTAAGTAAATAATAATAAAATTTTATTAAGAGTTTTTAAGTATTTAAACTTTACTAATAGTTAAAATATTTAAATTTATTAATTAAATTAAAATTTTAAAATTTTAAATAAAGAAAATATAAAAAACTTAGTAAATTTATAATAAGTTTATATATATATTAAATAAAATATTTTATTTATTTATTTTATATTATATATTCAATATTGATAATTAATTAGTATTTTTACTTAAAAAATTATTTATTTAAATTTTTACTTTAAATTCTTATTTTTAATTTTTAATTTAATTTTTATTATTTTTATATTAAATTATAATAATTTTTTATAAACTTTAATTACTTTATATAAATTAAAAAAATTATAAAGCTAGCTAATATTTTTTAGATTTTTTATATATAGCAATTTTCTAAATTAGTATTATACAATATATTTAATTTTTTTAAATATTTCAACTTTAATATTACTTACTTTTACATATTTTATTATATTATTTACTTTATTTAGTACTACTATCACTCTTATCTTTATATACCTCTTATTACTTTCAAGCTTTTATAAAATACTTTTTAGCTAACTTTGCTAACTAAAGGAAATACTTTTAGCACATTTTTAATGACTATCAGAATATATTTTTTAATAATAAAAATAGAAAAAACCTAACTACCTAGTACTTTCCTATTCTAGAAGCCTATATATTTAAAATTTGAATAAATATATTATCATTTTAGAGCCGTTTTCTTTTAAAAATAAAGACTCACTACTTTCAGAAGTAGTAATTCATGTATATATATTATTTTACCATTTTTTAACTGCTCTAATAGCTAAATAAACTGGAATTTTCTAAGTAACTACTTAAGAGGTAAATTTTTTATAACGTATCAACTTTTAAATTATCATAATGTAGAAATTGATTTATACTGAACATTTTAGAACTTTAAAAAATATATACTATATTTGTAATTAATATTTTATTAATATTTTGATAATAGTAATAAAAGGTTGTTTGAAATAAAGAAAATACTGTTTTAAAAATTTAGAAACTGAAAAAAATTGTTGAAAATTTCGATATAAAATGGTATTTAGAGGTAGAAACACTGGAAGTGGTTTAGCAAAAGGGAACGGTGGTTCACATTTGTACAGATAAGGAAAATAATTTTCGTGCTATTTATTACCTGTTTATAAAATTTAATTGATTCTGATAAAAAATATCCTAATTTCAAAAAATGCCTATTAAAGAAAAAAGTATGGCTATTTTTCATTAAAACAAAAAATCCTATATTTTAAAATAAGAATGTTCTACATTTGGAACATTATTTTATTTTGATAAACATCTTCCTACATTTTCTTTCGATAAGTTTTTTAGAAATTATATTAGAGTTTACCGAAATAGCATTAAAAATAAAACTACTTTAATAGTTAAAGTAGCTGTTGAGGTTGATTGCTATTGCTTATCAAGTTGTACCTAGCTTATAAGGTAGTAGGTACCAGTAACATTTCCATAAAAGCAGGTAGGTACATTACGCTTCGTAGTAAAAAGATCAAAACTTTCTATAAATCTAATATTGAAATTTGTTACTTGTTCTACATTTCTCTTTTAAAGTAAAAACTTTGAGTTGGTAAATAGAATTCTAGACAAATTAAGTAAAGGCATGATTTAAAAGCTTAAAAGTTAATAGATTGATTTTATACGCAATGTCATTGCTCAACATAATACCTACAAAATAACTATAAAGTTCTAAACGGTGTATCGCTAAAAATTTGAAAATGTATACTGAAAGGCCGATAAATTTGTTTTAAATAGGTATAAAGTGAAGCAGAGCAATTTTTTTTATTTATTTTTTAGGTATACGAAAATGAAAGATTTAAAAGAAATAACTGACAATATTTTGGACCCTCCGAATCCGACTATCTATATCGATATAATATTTTTAATTATATCGTTATTAGGGCTACTTTCAAACTTACTAGTAATTTATATAACTTGTTTTAGAAGGCAGATAAAATGGGCTATAGATACTATTTTAATTATGAAGATTGCTATACTCGATTCCTTATTCTCCCTATTCGTTTTAATCAGTGTAATCTTTCAGCTCGTTACCGATCACACAGCGCTTAACAGCGGCACGGCTCTATGTAAAGCTAGTGTAATTGTTATTACAGCAACAGCTCACGGCTCTTTAGCTTTGACTGCCCTACTATCACTTATTCGATACTTGGCTATAGTTAGACTTCTCAAAATTAAAGTTTTAGCTTGGACCTGTGTGGCAAATTTCATCACCATAATCTGCTGGTTAGCACCGATCCTTATTGTATTGGTTAGAGAGTCGCACATTATGCCCTCTTCCTTGTACTGTCAACCTTACCCCGTTCAAAATGACTCTGAACTTTTCTACTATCTCAGCTTTCTACTTTTGATCTTCGTTATATCACTTGTAGTTTTATTTACCTGTTATACATCACTGACAATTCATTATCATCGAATGATTAAGCAAATGTCAATCGAAAACGAGGATGATATATTTTCTTACAACAAGGCGGTATCAAACAAGCAGAGAATCAACATGTATAAATTGATTGCAGTGACTGTATTTTTCCTTATAACTGCAGTTCCAGAGGCCGGCCACAACCTATTCTCTTTACTTTTCGAAACTAGACGCACTTATATATCTGATGGAGTTGTAGCAGCTCTTTTATTGACCCTTTCTATTATCAATGCCATGTTTGTACTTTTTTTGCACGAAGAGACCAAGTACGAATTTATGAAGATGCTGGGTTTTAAAGATTTTAGGGGAACTGTTATGGGGCTGAGAAAACATAACAATTCTTCCTCCTCAACTTAAATACACCAATCGTTTTTTAATTACTAACTTTAAATGAAAATGGACACTTTTTTACTAAAATAAATTCTATTTTTACAAATCAATAGAGATTAAGCAACTATCATTAAGAGAATGAATAGTGGGTATAAAATGAAGAATATGTGCTAAGTGATGTAGAAATAGATAAAATTATTTATCAATATAAATCAATGAGTTAAACTAAAGCTTTTAACTTTAACTTCAGGTTAACTCAAGCTTAATTACCTTTTCTAAAAATAAATAAATACAGATTTTAGTATAAAATTTTAAATATTAAAATGTTTAATATTTATCTTTAATTAATTTTTTCAACTATTATTAATTAGCAGTAGTATTTACTTCTAATTAAGGAAGTAAGTATATTATTAGCTAATAATAAAATTAAAATTTTATAAATTATTTTAGTATATTATATACATTTTATAGTTTATTTTATTTTATTAATATTTCTTTAAATAATAATAAAATTTATCATATATATTTTAAATACTATCTACTATATATTTACTTTTACTTACCTTTAAAATGCCTATAATTTTTGATAAAATTTAAAAAAAGTATATATTATTTATAAAAATAAAATCTTATTATTAATATAGTAGTAAAAATGTATATTTACTAATTATAAAAAATAATTTACTTATATTTATAACTTTAAAAATAAAAATATAATAAAATTTTAATTTTTAATATAGATGTAAGTAATTATTTAGCTAAATAATAAAATAGTAAATATTAAATATTAAAGCTAAAAAGTATTTTTAAACTATTATTAAAAACTGCTATATAACTATATAATAAGTAACTATATTATTTTTTTAAGTAGTTAAATTTTAAAAGCTATAAATATAGCTAAAAATAAATAATTATAGTTAATATAAAATATAAATATCTTTAGTTTATTAAATATATTTTAAATTTTTAAAAATAGTTTATCTATATTAAAATATTTTATTATTATTTAATTTTATATTTTAAAGCTACTAATTATAATTTTTAAGCTTTAACTATTTTATAAAACTAATAGCTTATAATTATATAATTTTTATATTTATTTATAAGTTTTTTAAGCTTTTTTTACTAGTATTTTACTTTTTTATTATATAAAAAAATATGCTTAATATAATTTTAAAAATTGTTAGTATTTTTTTCTTAATTATATAAAAAAAACAAAGTATAATTTTAATAACTTTTTTAAAGTATATTTTTAAATATTTATAATTAAGTTAAAATCTAAGCTATATAGTTTTTTATATTATAAAAAACTAGCTAAAAAGTTTAATTTTAATATTATATATATATACTATATAATTTAAATTTATAGCTACTAGCTATAAATATTTAAAATTTTAATTAGATTGATATATAGTTTTTATTTTTAGCTTTATTATTAAAATTTTATATATTAGTTAAAATAATACTTTATAAATGATTAATATATTTTTAATATAAAAGCTTTATTTTTATATTATGCTAAATATTTTTTAACAATTTTAGTAATATAATATAGTATTAAAACTTTTTTAAATATTTTACTTAATTTAAAATAAACTTATTTTACTGTATAAAATAAATTAAACTAATATTTTAGCTTTTTAACTATTTTATTAACTATATAATTATATTATATAATAGTATACTTTTTTAAAATATACTTAATTATAATAATTTTTATAGTTTTTAACTTACTTTTATATTATTATACCTATTTAATAAGTATAATATAAGCTATTTTCTTTTATTTTTATATAACTATATAATAAAAAATTGGTTTTTTTAATATATAAATAAGTTTTTAAAAATTTACTATATATTTATAGTTTTATATAATAATATATTTTAAAAATTATAAATAATAATTAAAAAAATATAAATTAAAAAAATATAGCTAATTACTTATTAATAATTTTTATATTTAAACTCTTTTTTATTTTAATATTATTTATTTAGAATATTATTTAATTTAATTTAAAAAGTATTTTATTATTAAAATTTTTAAACTTATAGCTTTAAATAAAATTTTAAATTTATAGCTTTTAATTAAAAGTTTTTAAGCTATTTATTAGTTTTTAAATTAGTACTGCTACTATTTTTAATAAAATATAGCTTTATAATACTAAATATACTTAATACATTTTTATAAATTATTAATATTTACTATTTTACTATATATATTAAAAAACTATAATTTTTACAATATAAAAACTAAAAACAAAGTTTTTATTTTTGTTAAAAAGTTTAATACTAATAAAATAAATTTATATATAAATAGCAAAATATAATTTATAATAATTACAGCTATATTAAAAATAGTAACTAAATATTATATATATAATTATATATCAAAATAAACTAATAACTTTTTAAATATACTTTTTAAGCAAATTTAAAATAAAGTATTTAAGTAAATATATATTATTTAAGTTACTTTTTATTACTATTTAAATATATACAATATATATTTACTTAAATACTTTATTTTAAAAGTAATATCTATCTTTTATAAATTTATTTTTACATAATTTTTAGTAATATATATATAAAGTTATAAGATTTTCAATATATAAAAAGTAATAAAAAATTATTAGTTTTTTTAAATTTTATTAAATTTATTTTTAGCTTTAAATTATAGAATTTTTATTATTGTATAGCTAACTAGCTTTAATAAAGTTAATAAACTTAATAATTAAATTAGAAACTATATGATAATATTTTAAACTGCAAGATTAAATAACTTTAATATAGTATAAGATTTAAATTAGTAAAGTGATAAAGTTTCTGATTTTTATATTAAAATGGTATTGTTGATTTAAATGGGGATAATGTAACTGCTCTAACTTAGTATAATATAAGTAGATTAAATAGTATATTAGAATAATTGTTTAAGGAGATAAGATAATCTTTATATAAATGTTTATATAAAGTATAAATAGGACAGTTGTAAAAATCTTGAAGTAAAAAGAGTGGGTGGTAAAAATTATTGCTAACTTATTGATAAACTGTAGATCTATAACTTTATTGATAGTAATGGTGGAGCTAGCTAAAAATAGAAAATAGAAAAAATACTTAATTATATAGCAATTAGTTAGTAAATTGCAGTAATATAAACGTGAAAAACGTACAAGTGTTTGTAATTTATATTTATTATAATATAAATAGCTGCTGTATTTATTAAGTGTTTTAACAGTAAAAAATAATATATTTGTCCACATACATTTAATTTTGCTGCAAAGCATATTTGAATAACTATTTAAGATCTGTATACATTCAATTCCGATGGAACAGATTATAGTTATTAGGACCAATCTAAATTATAAATTATAAATTATATGTTTTTGTGTGAATGTTCGGGTACTCATATATTCATAAAGCGACATACAAAAAAAATATACCAAAAAAATATATTGATGAAATCTAATTTTATTAAGATGCAACAGCAAAAAAACTATAAAAGTAGGTTTTTTAAGCCCATTTTCTTTATATACCAAAGTATATATACGCTAAGAAACGCGTCATAGAAAGATATCAATAACTACTAAATATTATAGATTTTATTACTCACATAAGTAATTTCTTACATATATAGCAAAAGTATAACTACAGTAAAATGAACTGTGGAACTACTTTGATAGAAACTGGGTACCAATTTTCATATTCGCTGTTAATACTTGCTTATTTAGCGAAATTTAATTTATAAAGCTTAGTTCTATTTGATAAATGATATTTTACTTGAACTATAATTTGGTTTTTAAAATAGTTTTGCATAATGCAGTCATAATAACAAGCTAAAAGGCATACAGGGATTATAAATCATACCAAATGATTAGAACATTTATGACAAATTTTATTATAACTATTTAATTAGTTGAAATAATTAAACCTTGATGGTAAGTAAACTAGAGTGTATATGGAAATGGGGAGGCAAAATTATACCGTATTAGTAGGCACAAATATAAATTAACTAACAGTTACGAAGGTACAACTGGTCGTAGATCGATATCTAAAGCGAGGATAACACTAGAAGCTAGATCCCGCATCCAACCGGCCGAAATCCGTTGTTCTTTAGATCGAATCAAATGTGAAGCACCATTATCATGCAGTATCCGGAACGTAAAGGGATGTTTAAAGTAGTAAGTAGCTTCGACTACCGACAGTTTAGCTAAGTTCCAGTTGGCAAGCGATTCTAGGGGCTTGGAGGTGATATGTCGGGTACTTGGGTTCGATTCATAAATCTTGAGCGAAGTACCTTGCAGTACGAAGTAGTTTAAACTCCATTGCCTTTTGTAACTCTTAACGCCGTTTTTGCCTAGTTCCTTTTTAAGGTACAAATAACCACTCCGTTCCAAGTTACAGGTGTACTTCGGTAGTTGATCGAAGTTTTGATTCACATAAGTGGCATACAAATTTCGGTACTCGGGTAGCACTGGTGCTGTGTGAATTGATTGAGTTGAATTTACATTCGACGTTTGGTTCTCCTTGTGACTTACCCTGTTCAAGTTCTCTTTCACTTCTTGATACTCTATATTGAGCTCGATTGAAGTTTTCAAGTTGTCGGTCAGCTTCTCGACTATCGAATTTGCAAGTTTTTCCGAAGAAGGGTAATTTTTAGTTGCAACAACTTGTTCGTAAATTCTACTACTTGATGCCGTTTCATACTCCTTAGCTTGTGGTAAACCTTTAAACAAAAGTTCGAAGTCGACGCTGCTCCTTCCCATTTTTTTAGTAAGCTAAGAAAAATACTTCTGGACCTATTTAAACTTTTATACACCAGGCCAAGAATTAGGTTTCAGCTCAATTGAAATAGGGCCTACTTAGGAATTCTATCATCGATTTGTCTGTACCCTCAATTACAAATTTTAAGAGTTCATAATTAGTAATTTTTCATTAGGGGCATTTCAATGTGACTTTAATCGTGCCACAAAGAAGCACTATGACTTCAGGCACCTTATGAGCTAAATTAGAAAGGAAATTATTAATTTGGAAGTTATTTTAACCAATCGTTTAAGGAAGTTGTGATTAACTTCAACAGCTTATTCAATCACAAGCGAAAGCTAACTAAATATGTATGCTTTCCAAACCTATATAAACGTTTAAAGTTTTGGTTTGACCCCCACTAACCTCATTCGAAACATGTTTAAGAATTCTGAGCTTAAAGTGCTTTCATTTCCGAAAATTAAAACTGATAACGAAAAGTTGCCTCCCAACTAATAAAAATTTTAGTTAAAAATCATCCCGTTCCAGTAAACTGGTCTCCTATTTCTTTATTATTAAGTGTACATTTAATAAATCCGATTTCAAGCGTTGATTAAACTTACTTCAATCTGCATCCTTACTACTTTTAGCACGGCCAAGACTAGATCTACGTAGGTATAAAGCAGCCACTACCCATTTTACCGATATACTTCACCTCCCGTACCGAATAGATGTGGTCTCTTTATTTCTTTTTAGTACAAATTTTGGTGATCCCAACTTAATTTTTGAAAAAAGTAGGACTACTTCTGCCAATTTAAAAATATAGTTACCTACCGAATTATAACAATGGCTAAATTGAAATCGTATTCTTAACCTTGTACTACCAATAGCGAGCACCAAATATGTACCTACGATCAGGCTATATTTTACAAAATGTACTTAATTGTTAATAGTATAAAATATTCGATTCTAAACAGCAGCAAACGGATATTTACTGTTCTTTAATACTGTACTTAAATTGGAATGTACATTTTGTGGAGCGGATATGTACGTTTTATGTTTTAACTTAAGGTCAGCAGTTCATCCGAATAACTGTTATAGTGACTTTAGTACCTAAAAGAGGAATTGCTAAAAGAATAATTACTTATTTTAAAAACTGCAGGTCGGTACCGTTTTACAGTAAAGGTAGACACGATAATTATATCCTACATCGTACCTGTAACCTATTTAAACGAGGGTCGGTGAAACGTAGACCAACCCTAAGTATAAATTAGGTTAGCAGTTGATGATCGATGACAAAGAGCGTTCTACAATACAACGAAGATAAACATTGTTTTGAATGTTAATAGAAAACTGTATATCTTATTAAGATAGTGCTGCGATAAGTACTCAGTTCCCTAACATCTGTGCTGAGAGTGGGATTCCAAGGATGCTTATATAAATCATTAAGCAACCGCTAAAAAGTGTATAAAAAAATAGAGTTTATCAATGTTCGACCGATATCGGCACTATGATTTCGAAAGGGTATTTGCAGAATGAATTGAGATGAATATCCGACAGAAAGTACACTTGATCGCATCTACTAAGCGAACTAGGGAGTTAATGCAAGAGATTAAGCTAGGAAAAGACGATAAATTACTTAGTACTAGTACTAATAGATCTACAATCTGATAGATAAAGTCGAAATAGTTCTTGGCGTGTAGCGAGGCGAAGTTAACGATTTTAATAAGTACCATTACCTTCGAAGGTACTGGTATAATTATGTTAGGTTAAAAATAAAAGCTTTTACTAAAAAGGGTTATATTGCTGGATTAATAATAATTTATCAACGTTACGGTAACGGTGTTTACAATTACGCTTCGGTACCAAATTTACCCAAAGGGGATAAGATTAAAAATAAATTTGTATTAGTCATGGTATAACTGATATTGCGTTTGGATGCATAACAGATAGACAGTTTATCAAATTTAAAAATATAGCTAACGTTCTACTGTAAAGAATTGAAAAATCGAATATCATTGTTCTTCATAGCTGTAAAATCTATTTAATATAGCTACTAATACACTTCTATATACCTATAGCTTGTACATTAGCTTACAAGGTATACGTTCCATCTTTTTTACAAAAGTTGTAACTTTTACTATTTTAACTAGGCTCCAACTGCCAATAGAAAACTTTTACAACTCGGTTATTCGGCTAAATTATATTAAAACAGTATAACTTTTATTTTCATTTAGATACCCATTTAATATTAAAACTGGCTTCTAGTGGGTTTTTCCGATAAACTAAAACTCGTACAAACTTGTTAAAATTAGCCTAAAAATTCGGACTATTTACGCAACTGCAAAGAACAAACCTTACAAAATAGTTCACTATTAGAACTTACTTTAAAAAGATAAACTAATTGAAATTTTAATTTTAATTTAGAAACGTCGATTTGGAACCCAGTTTATGATTTAATTTTTAATAAACTTGAATTTCCATTTAAATTATAGTTAATAATTTCACATAAATTTTAATTTTAAAAGTACTTTTTTTCATAAGCTCATCCTTTTAATTTTGTCCTATACTATAAAATTTAAAAGCAAACATATAGAAACTTTAAACTAAAAACTCGTTTTCATTTATCTAATAGTACTTCCAAAATTATTAGTATTTTACATGCAAGAGTTAAATCAATTTAATATTATTATTGATATAATATAATTTCTTTTTTTAAGGTAAATAATATAAATTAAAATATTATATTATATTATATTTATTAACTAATATTTTTAAATAATTCTAATTATATATATAAATAAAAAATTAGCTGCTTTTGAAATAACTAATTTCTAAATAAAAAGTTTAATAAAATTTAAAAAGGTAAATAATTTTAATAAAAGTATACTACCTATAATATAGCTAGTACACCTTTTCAAAATTTAAATATATTAAAATAGATTTAATAATTTTAAAGAAAAAAAGCTATAATAATAAAAGTCATTTATTATAATAAGTTTAGAATTTTTTTTTTTAAATTTTCATATTTTAGTTTATTGCTATTAGCTATAAATTCTAAGCTTTAACTACTTTATTAAAATACTTATATCTATTTATAACTTTTTTTAAGTTAGCTCTATTAGTAGTTTATATAAAGCTAAAACTTTACAAAGCTTTTTTATAATATAAAAAAATAATTAAAAAGCTTAATATTAGTATTTTATATATTTAGTATATAAAGCTTTAATATTTTTCTTAGTTATTATAATAGTATAAAAAGTAGCAAAGTTATATATTAAAATAGTTTAATGGTTTTTTAAATAATTTTTTTAATAATATTTATTTTTAACTATTTAATTACTTTTAGTAAAGTATACTAAATTTTATATACTTTTTAATATATAAAAAATAAATATAAAAGTATAAAAATTTAAGCTAATTTAATAAATTATAGTATTATAACTTTAAATATTTTAATTTAATAAGCTTATTAACTAAAAAAAAACTATATTAATAATTTAAAAAATAAAAATAAAAATTAGTACTAATTAATATAATTAATAAATAAAATATACTTTATTAATAAATATAATTAGAAAAACTAAACTAAATTAAAGTATTAAATAAAAAATTATAAAAGTTTGATAATTATAATAAAATTAAAATTAAAAAAAACTATTATTAGTAATTTTTATATAGTAGCTATAATAAAACTAATAGAACTTCTTAATTGTAAAAGTAATATAAAACTAAAAACTATATTAAAAAGTTTTTTATTTAATTAAATAATAAAAAAAACTATTAGTTATAAAATACTTTAAACTTATAATAATTAAAATAACTATAAATTTCTATTATTAAAATAGTAGTAGTAAATACTAAATTATTTAATTAAATAAAATATATATATATTAATAGCTTTATTAATATACTATAAAAAAGATTAAATAAAAAATATAAATATATTAATAAAAATAAAATTTACTTAGTTTAATTAAACTATTAATAGCTTATTTAAATATTAGATATATAATTAAATTTATATGCTTTTTATAAAATAAGCTAAATAAAGTAAAAATATTATAATTAATTTATATAAAATAATTAAAAACTTAAAGTCTAATATAATTTATAATTATTAAATATATTTAAAATTATATATAAAAATAAAAGTTAAGCTAATAAAATTAGCTAAAAATAAATAAATAAATAAAATGATATAGTTTATATTAATATAAAAATAAGCTAATAACTAAAAATTATAAAATTTTATAGTTTTAAGTTATAAATATTAAGTATATATTAATAAAATATACTATTATATAATATAATTATATAATTAATAACTATATTAAAGCTATTTAAAGTTTTATTTTAGATAATAATATTTATTTATATTTTTTAAACTATATTTAAAAGATAAACAAATATAAAAATGTAAAAGCTTTTAATTTATATACTATATATAATAAAACTAAGATTTTTAAAAAAAAACTACTATTATTAATAATTTTTATATTATAGTTTATATACTATTAGTACTATTTTTAAAAAGTAGTTAATTAATTATTTTATAAATTAAAAGGCTATAAATTATTATTTAATAAGTAATAGTTTTAATATTAATGTTGGTTTTTTATATAAAAAAATTAACTAGTTTATATATATAAAATAGTTAATTTACTATATATATATAAAAGTAAGTTTTTAGTAATAAAAATATATATAAAATATAAATAAAGTAAGTAAAAAAAGTATAATAGGTTTTTTTACAAGTTACTACCTTAATATATTAAAAGAAGCAAACTATATAAAATAAAAAATATAATATAAAAGTATAAAAAAAACTTATATAATATTTAGTTAATTATAATATAACTTTATAATATATATATAATAAAGTTATTTATTAGTTATAGGCTTAATTTATTATTTATTTAAGCTTTAATAACTTATACTAGACTTTATTTATAAATATATTTTATAATAAAGCTTAAGTTAAAATAATAAAACTAAAAAATTAAGTTTTTATTTTAAGCTTGTTTAAATATTCTAAACTTTATTAATAAATTTTTAAATTATTACTAATAAATTAAAAAAAAGTTATAATATTAAGAGTAAATTTTAAAAGTTAGTAAAAATTAATTTATTAAATAATAAAATATTATAATAATAAAATATATAAAATTATTATACTTTATTATAAACTTATAAAATAAAATTAAATAAATAAATAAATATAATATATAAATATAAGCTTAGAGAAAATAAAGATAGAATAAAATAGTAAAAGCTGAATTAAAGTAATTACTCTAATATATTGGCCTTATTAAAAAGTAAAAATAAAATATATAAAATTAAATTAGCTAGTTTTTGCTTATAGTTATAGTATTTTATTAATAAAATAATTATTTAATATATTTTTAACTAAAAAAATAACTATTTAGCTAATATTTTAATAAAGTTTAAAAAGTGAAATAATTTTAAAAATATAGCATTTATTTAAATAAAACTGCAATAATTAATTTATTTAATTATTAAAAAAACTAAGCTTTAAATAATAAAAAATTAATAAAGTATAGCAAATTTTAAAAAAGTTTATATTAGTCAAACTTACTCTATTATATAATATAAATTTAGTTAAATAGTAGATTATAATTTATATAAATTTAGTAGCTTTAAAATTTATCACTAAAATTATCTTTTAAAAGTATAAAAATTTATAATTAGGATATATATAAAATATTTCTAATATTAATATCTTTATAATATAAGTATTAATATATAATTTTACTTAAAATATTTTAATATTTAACTTTATATTATATAAATAGTTATTGTTTTTTATATTATTATAAAAACTAAAAATTATATTAAGTATAATTAGTTTTTATAATTAGTAAAAGCTATACTAATAAAGCTAATTTAAAAAAAACTTATAAATAATAATAAAAGCCTTAAATATAAGTTAAAGTTTCTAATAATTTAGTTAAAGTTTATAGTTTATAACTTAAATATATATAACCTTTACTAATAAATAAAAATATATTTTAATATAAATAAGCTTTTTTTTTTAAATTATGATATTAATAATTTTATTATTATTTAAATAAAATTATATATATATAATTATTAACATTTTGAAAAAACTAAATTTTTACTAATATTTTAAAATTTAATATATTTTTTATTTTATTAAATTATATATATATAAAACTAAATAGGTAAAGTTATTAATTTAAGTATTTTCTATTATATTAAATATTTAATCTTTTATTAAACTTTTAAATTAAAAGTAATTAATTTTTTATTTAGCTATTATTATTAAAGTATTTATTTAAATATTAATTTATATTTAAATAATACTATTTTAAAATTTAATACTTTTTATTAATTTGTAAAAAGCTTATTTATATAATAGAGAATTTTATTAAAAAAAATACTTTTTATACTATTATTTAATAAAGTTTAAAAAAATTACTTAATAAAAAAATATATAAATTAATCTTTTTATTATTAAAATATTTTTAATTACTTATATAAGAAAAAAATAGATAATTTAACTAAAATAAGTCTAAAATTAATATAATTTAAAAAAAAATTATTATTTTAAATATAAAAGTTATTAGTATAAATAATAAATTTATAATAAAAGTATAATATTTATAATAGCTTTTTTTATTAGTTTAATACAATTTTATAGCTTAAAATTAAAATTAAAGTTAAAAATTAAAATTAATTAAAGCTTAAAACCTAAAATTAAATCTAAATTAAAGGTTTAAATTTAAAGTAAAAAATAAAATAAATAAAAAAAAGCTTATTAAAACTTTTTTATTAAATAATAAAAAATAAATTTTAATAATAAAAATAATTTAATTTAATAAATATTAAAAGTAATTAAGTAATAAAAATAAATAAATAATAAATAAAAATAATAATAAAAGTAAAGAAAAATTTTGCTAAAATAATAAAATTTAAATAATAATAAAAGCTATAAAAAATATATATATAATAAATAAATAATAAATATAATTATTTATTATTTTTAAAAGTTTTAACTTACTTTAAATTATTAAAATACTGTATTTAGCTAATTTAAAATTTTTAATATATTAAAAAAAAAAATTAAACTTAAAAATTATAACTATATTTATTTAATACTAGGTAAGAAGTAGCAATAGTAGTTGATTCTACTAGTGGAAAAACTTGGTTCAGACATAATAAATACCAACATAATTGCCTAAACCTAAGCCTAACTATCTATATATTAAATTAACAAAGTAGCTTATATAGAACAAAAATAGAAAATAGAATAAATAACCTATAATTTTAGGAGAAAGCTTTGATATCTTAGTAAAAAACTTTAATATAAAATTAATAAAGCTAGTAAAAATAAATTAATAGTAAATTATTTAATAAATAAAATTATAATTAAAATATTAAGCAAAGCTTTAATTTTGCTTTTCAGTCCTCTTTATATACTTTTTCATTAGTTGCTAAGTATAACTAAGCTATACTAAGTTTTATCTTTAATTATAAATCATTATACTAAGTA
>JAWQFY010000213.1:0-43967 GCA_037055185.1 Capillidium rhysosporum | reverse complement strand
ATTTAAATTTTTAATATACTACTTATATTATTATATTAAAACTATAGTAATAATTTTTAAAATTTTTATTTATTTATTTTTATTTTATAAAATGTAATAGAAAAAGAGTTTTAAATTTATATAAATGTAAAACTACTAATTTATTATTTATTTAAGCTTTAATTAATTATATTAGTTTTAATTTATAAATAAACTTAAAAAATTAAATATAAGTAAAAATAATAAAATAAATAATAATATTTTAAAATTTTTTAAAGCTTTATTAAGTTATTTTTATTTATTATTAATTATTTAAAAATAAAATATAAAAAGCAAATAAGTAAAATTAAAAAAAGTTAATAATAATAATTTTTTAAGTAATAATAATAATATTTATTTATTTATATATAGTTAGCTTAATTAAAAATTATTATTATTTTAAAATATTATATATTTTTTATATAATATATTATTATTATCATTATTAGTTCTTTTATTTTAAAACTATATAAAGAAATAAATTTACTTATTTAATAATAATATACTTTTACTTATTGGCTAATAATTGTTTATTTTTTATTTCAATAGTTAATATATTTTTAATAGTAATTTTATTTATAAAAATAATTTTCTTTTTTATACTTTTTAGTTTTATTTTTAATTTTTTTAAGTAATTTATCTTTTAGCTTATTTTGTTTATTTTTATATATTTATTTTTAATAGTTTTTTAAATTTTTTTATTAATTTAAGTTTTATAACCTTACTTTAACTTTTTAAATAAGCCATTAACTAAATATTAGTTTAAATTAAAAATTATTATAAAATAATTTAGCTTTTTTTTAACTATTTATATATTATTAAGTAAAAATAGCTTTTATTAATTTATAAGCTATTATATAATATATTTATATATATATAAGTTTAAAATATATTTATAAATTACTTTTTAATTTTAAAAAAAAAATTATAATATAAAACAAAATTAGTTTAATTTAATTATTTATTAAAATATTAATAAATTTTAATTTAAATTATTAAAAAATAAATAAGTATAAAGTTAAATTAAAATTAAAAAATATAAATAATTTATTAGTAAATAGTTAAAAATTAATATTATTTTTAAAAAATTTATAATAAATATAAAATATTAATATAAATAATTTTCTTACTTTATTTAATTATTAGTTTTAGTTTTAAATAAAAATAATAGCTATTTTTAAGTTTTTATTTATTTTATAGTTTATATTAAATTTTAGCTTTAATTTATTAATATAATAAGATTATATTATTATTTTAATTAATAAAAAATAATATAAATATTTTTATCTAATATATTATAGTAGATATAAATAATATAATATAGCTATTATTAATTAAAATATATAAATTTATAATAATAAATTATAAAATATAGATAATAATAAAAATAGTAAGTATAATAACAGTATTATAAAAAAAAATTATTTAAAAATAAAAATAATAAAAATATATTATATTTATTTAATAGTATTAATAAATTTAAAATATAAAAAAATAAAAACTAATTTATATTTAAAAATTATATTAATTATTATAGTTTTAAATTATATATACTAATAATTATTAGCTAAAAAATTATATATATATCTACTAATATAGTTTTTATTTCAAAAATTAAAAAAAATAAATACAAGAAATTTTATAATAATAAAGTTTATTATTATTATTAAGTTTATTTTAAAATAGTATTTATTTTATATTAATTTAATTTAATAAATTAAAGTTAATTTAAAAAATATATTTAATTATTATAATATCTAGTTTTTTAAAAATTTTATTTTACAAATATTTTATATATATATTATATTTTAAAGTAAAATTATTTTATTTTAGTTATTATATTATACTTAATTATTTATTATTTTAAAATTACTTCAATATTAATATAATAAATATATTATAAAATTAAGCTATATTAATACTTTTTTTAATAAAATGTTTGTTTAAATATATATTTACTATTTAAGTAAATTTTAATTTAAAATATTTAAATGATATAATTATCTTATTATCAATATAATATTTAATATAGGCTATTTTATTTTATTTTTTAAATTTTATTTAATACTTTTATAAATAAATAATTATTATGTTATTTACTTATTTTTTTACTTTAAATTAACTTTTCTATATTTTATTATAAATTACTTTTTGATATATTTTTGAGATTTTAAAGTAAAATAAAGCTAAGATATTTAACTTTAACTTAATTATATAATAGAACTAAATACTTAATTTTGACTTAGCTATATAATAGAACTTAGATACTTAAATTTAACTAGTTTATATAATAAAACTATTAAAAGCTTTTGAAAACTACATATCTATATTCTATATTCTAGATATTATTATATATTGATTTTTTATAGCATTTAATTTTTAAATAAGTCTTAATTATTTAAAGTTTTTAAATTAAATTAAACACTTACTAGAATAGTTTGTATTTAAAAAGCTATTACATTTTTTTATTAGTATAAGCAACTTAAAATATTTTAATTTTAATTTTTTAAGTATTTTAAAAAGTATATATTTTCTTAGAATAATTTTTTTAAATATTTTATTTTAGTTATAAAAATAGTAAATTTTTTCCGATTTTTACAACTTTTTTTATAATATAATAAATTTAATCTTGCTACATTTAAATTGATTGAAAGCACAAAATATTATAAAAAGTGAAATTTTGATCTTATAAATTTAGCATTATTTTTTACTTAGTTTATTATATTTAAACTATTGAGAGGTTTTGCGTTTTATTTAAATCAAAATACTCAAGTCAGATAAAAGTTTCTTTTCTAGTATATGAATGTTTTTGCTTTAGATTTTAGTATAGTTTTTATAAGTAGTTTATTTTTTGCAAACAATCAAATTTAAGATTTATCGGACCCAAAACAAAATTTAAAGGAGTGCATAGTATATTTACTTAGAGTTTTAGCCAACTAAAAGGATATTATTATCGAGATATGATTGGATAACTTTCAATATCATGTTTATCTCAAATAGGATTATTTGATCTTAGAAAAAAATATAATAATTAAAATTTTAAATTGACTAGTAAGAGTATTATCAACAATAAACGATAAAACATCTATTGACAATAGTTTAATTCAGAGTTATATTTTGAGCATCATCTATATCACTTAATTAGAAATCTTTCAGTTCATCAAGCATATAAAACTTTAAATAGGAATAATGAGTGACTTGGAATCTTTATTAGCGATTATTAAAAATACTAATCAAGGTAAAACAAATCTTTTAAAGCTTTTTAATTTATTAAACCTTTGCGTAAATATTAGATGGAGATAGTAAAGCATCTGCATTAGACAAAATACTTAAAGGTATAAAAGAAAGCGAAGAAACGATTGATGTAATCCTATTAAACGATAATTTAATTCAATAACTAAAATTTAAGTTTATTATTTAAAATAGGCAAATTTATTAGACGAAATAGTTTTACATTCTGTTAGTTTTATTAAAGTCCCACAAATAACCTTAAGTTTAAAATCAATTGAGTTATCAGCGCCCTTATTCAAACAACTCGTGTTAAATACTCGACCTACTAAAGCTTATCTATCCACTACAATACCGTTATTAGTTGATAGGTTAGGTGATGGTAAAGATAGGGTCAGGGAAGCAACTTTGAGAAGTTTAATTGATCTTTGGATAATTGTGAATGAAAATGTGTCTAAAGCTCAAGATTTTTTTGGTAAAAGGCTTACCGAAATTGGTATTCAGCATAAAAATTGGAGAGTCAGAGAGCAAGTAAATTTTATTTGCATAAAACTGTTTATTAATTTAAATGAAGATATTAATATGGTGTATAAATTGCTCAAAAGAATCAACCAATTTCCCATTGAACAAATTTATTAGTTCCATTTTAATTTTAGTGGAAGATATTAATGAAGCAGTACGTGAAAAAGCAAAAGTATTACTATTTGATATAATACCGTAAGTTTTAAAATTATTTAAACTGCTAAACAATTGAATTTAAGGACATTTAACGAAGAATCACGAATAACTTTACAGCGTACACTGGACAAAACTACGTTACGTAAAACACTGGTAGTTCAATTGAAACAAAAGTTAATTGAAGTTTCTAAAATTAAATCAACATCCCCAATTCAAGAAAGCGGGGAAATAAATGATACTAATGAAGATGGTTCCCTCAGCGTGGGTGGTGTAGATATGACACCTGAGATGAGCCAAGTTTCTACTGTAGAGGGATCTTTAGCCTCGCCAAGGACTATATTACAAGCATCAAGTCTAAGTAGGGAGGATTCTTTAAGATCATTGGTCTCACCCACACCATCAGATACCAACTCAATCAGCTCCAAGATCTCCAAGAATATCGACGTGAAGCCTTCTCACTTACTTGACCTCCCCGCACCCCAGAAACTAAAAGCCATCGATGTTTTTGACTCACGAGACTTGGAGAAACAATTGAATGACGTTGTGAAGCTATTCAAAGACAAAGAAACTGATTTGAATTGGGATTCTCGCGATCGAGGAATTTTAAAATTTCGACAATTGTTACGAGGTAACGGGCCTAAACAGTTCCCCAACGAGGTTACCAACTGTATCAAAGAGTTTATCGAACCTTTGAATAAAACTATGCTTTCACTGCGGACCACCATAGCTATGTCTGCTTTGCACCTGATTGCTGATCTAAGTCATTATTTACCCGATAGCTCACTAGATCTTTACGGCTTTTTAATATTCCCAACTCTGTTGAAATGTTCTTCGTCAAGTAAAAAGCTGATGGGTGACGTTTCAAGGGATACATCCATTATATTTTTAGGACATTCCTTCTACCACTTTAAGATATTAAGTCTTATCGCATCAGCTACCACTGATCGATCAGCACAACTTAGAGTGTTTGCACTGGAATATTTAGTGGTGTTTTTGAACCGACACGCTACACTGAAGCCCAAGCAGTTTGAGAAGAAAGGATCGCAGAACGGATTAGAAAATTTGCACAAAATTTTACTCAAGTCGTTAACGGATGCCAACCCTAAAGCCAGAGAACTGTCCAGGAAAATCTACTGGTTGCATCATGGTATTTGGCCTAATGAAGCCAATGATTTTTTGAAGCAATTGGATCTGTCTACTAAAAAGCAAGTTCTCAATGACGAAGCCAAGTATTCCACATCAGCTCAAAAAGGAAGTTTGCCCTCTTCCTCATCCAGTTTACTACCTTCCACTAAATCATCCACTTATAGGCAATCAATGCCGGTAACACCTAGGGCTTCATTACTTCCCAAAAGGGCTAACTCGGAAAGAGCTAATGATTTAACTGCTTCTAGGAATGGTGGGGAATCAATCTTAAACTCGCGAAGAGGGCAAATCTCTACAGCTTCTAGTAGGGCCATATCTTCAAAGCTTACTACTACCACCAGTAAAGCTTCGACGCGACCTAATTCAAGGCTCAGTAGCTTAGGTGCACCTAAATCCATCCCCTTAACTAAAAACACCCTGTCTACTCCAGTAACCCGAAAACAGAGACCTGCTTCAGTTATGAGTGGCCCTACTACAGTCAAAGATCGATCTATATCTACTCCTACCAAACAGATACTTCCGGGCCAATCGGCAAAGCTGCCCATGCCTAAATCCACAACCTCTACGCTACCGCCACGTTCCCCCTCTGCCCTTTCTTTCTCCAGTAGGTTGCAACACAATTTTGCTTACTACTCTCCACCAAAAGATTTGAATACTGGTACTTTGGCTACTGAAAATTCTGAATCACGGATCCCACGACCACCTTGTAAGGACACGGATAGAGAGATTGGGGATACTATAAAGCGTCCAGTTTCAGTACTTTCAAACCTGAGAAATAGTTATACAAACCAATCTAACTTATCCAACCGCTCTAACTCACCTAAACCATTCAGTAGTTTAAATAAGAACCGTCCAGCTAGCTCACTTCATTTCAACTCTAATTCGAGCCTTACCAACTTAAGCTCCACTTCCGCTAGCAGCGCCCTTCGCTCGGATACAACCAATCTCTTCCAATCAAACTCCGACCTGAAGGTCACCGCCACCACCGAAGTAGATCCTGAGAAACCGGTAAATGAAAAGATAGAGTCGCTGAAGAATTCCAAGCTGTTTTTGAACTCTTCGCTTGCTGTTAACGGTAACGACAGTATTAAGTCCTCCCCCTCCACCATCGCTACTCAGGACAACATATCGGATGAAGACCTTAATAACTCCAAGCATAAACCGCGTGATGGCGAGATACACCTCAGTAACTTGTTCTCACAGGGTAACCCACCGCCGGACCCCATCCCCAACCACAAAGGTGACTTAGACGATGCCAGTTTTAAAGAACTAGTGCAGAAGGCAGAGCTGGATTCTACCAACAACATTGAAGATGAAGATTTGGAATTTAAAGCGTCAAGTAAGCACAAATTTTAATTTATATTTTATTTATTTAATCCCTTAGCACTATCGCGCTCTTCTACACTGACTGCAGCAGCACCCAAGGATCGAGCACAAACCCTGTTAAAGTTGATTCATAAGCTAAAGAACTGCAGCCTTAAGACCAGTACGGATTTCCGTAAACTGGATCGACTGTCTAAAGAGAATCCTTACACTCCAGAAGCGGAACCAGTGGTACGGTGGATGTGGGATCACTCCTATGGACTACTACTTTCGGCTATAGACACCTATTTGAACCAACCTGATTTAGATGTAGATCTTAAAATTAGCACAATACGAATCCTGGAGTCGTTGATTCGGCATCAGACTCAGCAATCCGACCGACACGCCTCCGTTCTCCTCAATTTGTTAGTGGACTGTTGTAGGGGGAAGAGAGACAACAAAGAAGTTTACGGTATCGTGGAGGACGCTTTAGTAGCCTTCGCTCAACTTATTGACTTAGATCGTTGCCTCAATCTCATCATCCAATTTTTACAAAAATGGTTCATGGTTGGTATAGGGGCCATCACCGAAGTCGAAGATGCGGCTACACCGCTCAGCCTGGGCTTTCTAGTATTCTCCAAATGTGTCCCAAGACTTAAATCCGATACGGCAACTATTACCACCAACGGGAACTGCAGGGAGACTAAGATTCTGTCGGATCTACAACCTGACGTCGCTCCACTTGTTACATCCGGCTTTAGCCACTATGACCCTGAGGTTCGCCATAACGTTCTAGAAGTTGTGTTAGCTGTAAGCAAGCTACTGCCGTCCACCACAAACATCAAAGAGTTCTTCCCTAAACTTACGCCCACTCAAATCAACCTGGTTAACCTGTACTTGGAGAGTTGGTAAGTTCCACTGCTACATAATTAATTGATATATCTTTATTACTTTCTACACAGAACTTAGGCTTCCTCCCTACACACTAGAAAGCTTCTACAAAAATCGAAACGTAGATTGACGGATTAGGTCTAATCTACAGCTTATTTATATCTTTTTAATAAAAGGTGGGATCTAACGGTAATGCCATGAATATTTTATGCTATAGTGGTTATTTAAATAATATTTGAATTTTTTATTTTAAAGGCACTTTGTTTTTATAGAATTTTATTTAGCTAACTTTTTATACCAATTTCAACTAACTTATTTTTATTAGATTTAAAAATTAAACCTTAAATTTTGAAAAATGAATAATTTAAGTTATAGATTTTAGGTTTTAAATCAAAAACTACTAAGCTATATTATTTTAAATTTTAAATACAATAGTATATTTAGAGATTTTGAATGAGAAAGAAAATTTATCCTTTAAATTCTAAAAAAACCTTAAGTATAAGTTTAACTAGTACTATTTAGCATTAATTTATAAGTTTTAACTATAATTATCAATAACTTTTTGCAATTCTAAATCAAATGTTTATAAAACATATAAATTTATATAAATTAAATTATATAGTGAAAGTAAAAATTTTAAATTAAATATATAAAATTTTTGATTATTAAAGTTTATTCTAATATAGTTTTAAAATTAAAAAGCTAATATCTTTAAATAAATAATTAGCTACTTTTAAAAGTAGCTGATTTTAATTTTAAAAATAAAATAGATAAAAATAAAATTGTTTTTATATATTAAAAACATATAATATTTGATTTATTTTTTTATTTTTTTTTAATTTTAAAAGAGAAAATATTATTTTAAAAGTATTCTTACTACTATATACTAACTATATACTTTTAAAATTTAATTTTTTTTTACTTTATAATATTTAAAGCTTTAAGCTATAAATATAAAATATAATACTTAATACTTATTATAAATAAATATAATTAAAAAATATATATATTTTAGCTATTATTTATAAGTTTTCAAAGTATATTACTATAATAATATTATAAATATATATCAAAAAATTAATATTTTATTATATAATTACAAAATAAATAAAAATTTATAGCTTATTTTCTTTTTGCTAAGTAGGTAAAATAGTATAAAAATAAGCTAATAACTATAAAAATACTATATTTATAGTAATAAGCTATAAATATTAAATATATATTAAAAAACTATATTATATAAATAGTATAATTATATAGTTAAAGATATAGCTTTAGTTAAATATTTAACTTTTATTATTTAAATATAGCTTAGGTAATAAGAAAATATAAAAAATATATAAATACTTTTAATTTATATATAAAATATATAAGTTTATAGTTAGTTTATATAAATTGCAAAATTATAATACTTTAAAATATACTTTTAAAAGTATTTTATATAGCAAAATAAATTTAACTTTTATATAATTTTATATATATAAAGCTATTTTTTTAATAATATTATATATTATAAAAAAGTATAAAGCTATACTTTTATTTTTTTATTATAAATTAGTAATTTTTTTTAAGTATAAATATAATTAAATAGTTTTTAAACTTTGTAAAATTTAAAAGGTATAGCTTTTAAACTATAATTTATTATTAAAATAGTTTTAAAAAAATAGTTAGTATAAGCTTAAAATATAGTTTTAAATTTAAAATTATACTAAATAAGTATAATAATTATTTAAATAACATTATTTAAATATATATAGTTTTACTATATAAATAAACACAAATTTAAAAAGTATAATATTTTAGTAATAAAGCTACTAAAATAAAGATTATATATACTAACTTAATTAAAATTATAAAGTTAATTATATAATAAATTATAACTTATATAAATTTAATAGTTTTAAAGCTAATTATTAAAACTATATTTTAGTAGTTTAAAAAATATTTAATATACTAAAAGTATAGCTTTTAGTATATAAATAAGCTAATATTAATACTAATATTTTTATAATATAACTGCAAAAATATATAAGTTTACTTAAATAGTTTTTTATTAAGTTTTTTAAAAAGTTTATTTAAAAAACTACTTTTTATATTGCTATAATAACTAAAAATTATATTAATTAATATAAATAATAACTTTTTAATTAGTATTAAAGTATAGATTTAGTTTTTTATATAGTAAAAAACTATACTTAGTCTAAATTTTAGCTTAATTAAAAATATTTAAAAAAAATTAAGCTTAATTTAAAAGCTACTAAAAAATATTTATTAAAACTATTTTTTACTTTTTCTATATAATAAGAGAAAAAATATTAATAACTTATAAAATTATATTAAATATACTTTTTATACTTAGTAAAAAAGATAAAATATTAGTAAAACTTATTTAAAAAAACTTACAAATAGCTATAAAAAGCTATAGTTATAAGCTATAAGTTTTAATAGAGTAATTTTAATTATATTATTATTAAATTTAATATAGGTATACTTTTTTTTAATTTACTATAATATAATTTTATTATTTATTAAATTTTTAAAATAAAATATGCTTTAATTTAAATAATATTTACTATATATATTATTTAAGCATTAAAAAATTTAAATATATTTTTTAGTATATTATAATAAATACTTTATATTATTAAAGTTTTTTTTTTAAAGATTTTTAGATATATCTTAATATATTTAAATTTTAAAAAGGTATACTAGCTATTTTGTAACTAATATATTTTAAAAAATACTGTTTACATTTTAAAAATTTTAATTTTTATATAACTTTTAATAAATTATGCTAAAAGTTTTAAAAATTTATATATATATAAAATTAAGTAAATTAAATTTATTTATTTATTTAAAACCTAATTATTTTAAGTTTTTAAACTTTTATTAAGCTTTTTGTATAAAAATTAGCTATTTTTAAAAGTAGTTGTTTATTTATTTACTATTTAATAATTACTTAAGCTTAATTTAAGTATAGTATTAATATAAAAAGAAAAAAATATAAGTAGGTAGAAAAGATTTTTAATATAGGCTTAATATTTAGTTGAAAATATTTTCTATTTTAAAATTTTAACTTATTTAAAGTTTAATAGTTTTTAATTAAAAATTAAAATAAGTTTATATAAATATATAAATATGGTAATATTATAATCATTAAAATAGCAAATAAACACTATTACTATTATTTTAATAGGCTTATTTAAAACTTTTTACTTTAAAATTAACTATATTAGCTTTATTAATATTAACTATTTAAAATTTTAGTATTTAAATCAACTTTATACTTTTTCTATTAAAGAATTTAATTAGTATTTTTGCTAGTTTTAAGTTAATAATATGTTAGTATACACTTTATATCATTAATATGTATCAGTATAAAATAAAATTAATTTTAATACTTAAGTACTATAATATTATATATATATATATTAAAACTACCATAAACAAATTGAGCATAAATTGCTATTTTATAAAAAGCCATTATATCTTCTAGTTTTAAATTGTTTGGAATTAAGCAAGTTAGAATATAGATCTAATTTGAATAATAATGTGAATTTTTCAGCCTAACTATTTTACTAGTTTTATAAAGATTATTTAATGTTCAATAACTATAAAGCTAACTAGAAAGTTAGAGCATTTTGATTTTAATAAATAATGATAATTGTAAAACATAATAAAAAAATTGTTATCTACAATGTGTTAAGGAGATACATTTATATAATCTTAAAATATTTGATTTACTGTTTTCTAAGCTAAATATTAAGTCAAAATATAGTTTAATAGTAATAGATAACTAAATTTAAATACGCTTTAAACTGTATAAATTATACTAAAAAAATTACTAAAATATATTTATAATACCAATTTACTGCTGAAGTATTTAGATATTATAAGTAAAACTCCAAATCATACCAAGCATCAGGACCTGAAATATACATAAAGAAGCATTAAAAACATAAAATTTAATAAAATTATTACCATGAACAACTTCCGATTCACCTAAATACTTAAAACCCATTTTTTTATACCATTCGACTAAATATAGATGGGCGATAATAGCAACCTTATTACCATCACCTAACTCAGGTTTATTTTTGATCTCTTTTAAATAGCTTAAAAAGCTGGATAGGAAAGCACTAGCTACTTTCCGGTTTCTAAAACTTGGATGGATGACGATAGAATGCATGCATATAAGTTGACCTGAAGGTTGATGTAAAGACATTGATTCATGTGTTAATTTTGTAGATTTGGATTGGGTTGCTGTTATGAACCCTATCAAGTATTCTTGATTTTTATAAGGTAAAAAACAACCGTAAAATAGATGAGGTGCTTCTGATTGTCGATATTTTAAAGTTTGTAAGGTTGCTGCTTCACTTGGTGGATACCCTTTTAATATACATAAATAGGAATTTAATAAAAGGAATATGAAATTATTACCTTGAATTTCGATTTCATATGAAGAATCTATATCAGAATGAGGTTTAAAAATAAGTTGATCGAGATCTAATTTAAAGTTGGTATCTTTATAATATTCAAGTAGATCTGCAGGTAATGGCATCTTAGATAATTAAAAGTTCGAAAGTTGAGTAAAAGTTACAATATCTATCTGATGTGATGATCTTTCTTTTTCTTTAAAAACCGGTTTTTAAATCTATATTTTTTTTATTTATTCACTCGAATTTCAGATTTTATATAAGCGTCATCAAAATTTTAAATTCAAGTTTAGTTATAAAGTAGATAAAGCAGCCAATATTGCCAAATTTTTAAGAACAAAAAAGACCAAATGAAGTTTAAATTTGACAATTTTTTAAGACATAATTTAAGATAAATGTTCAACTAAATTTAAATTCCATGCTAGCGCTAATGCTATATAAAATCGATTTTAAAACGGGCTTCTATGGCCTTGGTTGAGTAGTATATCTTCGAGGACAACGACGCAGTCATCTAATAAAAGGGACACAGGTTCGGTCCCTCATGTGGTTGTCCTGTAGCTAATTTTTTCCATTGCTCTCTTCTTTCTTATATCCATATCACTCACATTTCTTATGTTCAATAAACTTTTCATAAATTCAACTCTTGAGCTGTTAGTTTCAAAAAAAAACTAGTTATATTTTCCAGTAAATTTTTGAAGCTCAATTTTTCAATCCAGGAATACGCTATAAAGCTTAAGCTTAGTTGTATAGAATAATTTAATACCACATAGAAATTTATTAAAATGTTGTATATATGGGCTATATAAGATTTAAATTTATAGTTTATATAATTTATATTTTGGCATTCTAGCATAATATACTACTTTTTGATACAAACTACTAACTTGTAATTATAGGTTCAAAAATAATTTAAATATCTTATACATCTTGCATTTTAATCAGTTTAAAAATATATTTAATATGCTTTTTCTAGTTAATTTATTAATATTAAATTTTTTGAAAATAAGAAAGCATTATTTTAATAAAATTTAATCTAGTCAACTAATAATAATATTATAATAAAAGATTATATTGTAAAGTATATTAAATTTAATAAGTATTTACTCTTAAAAATTTAAATAATATTTTTTATTATATAGTTATAAATATTTTAAAGGCTTTAAAAATTAGATAAAGTTTTTAAAAAATTAATAGAAAATTTTCTTATAAATATTTAATTTTTTTTAATATTTATATTTGTTATAATTTTTAAACTATTAGAATATTGCTATTTATATATATAATAAAAATAGTAATTATAAAAATATAAAGTTAGTTATTTTTAAAAGTAGCTAATTTTAGTTTAAAAATATAATAAAAATATAGTTATTAAATATAATTAAACAATATTATAAATGTTTTTTAATTTTATAACTTTAAATAAAATTTTTTATAAAAGAAAAGTATTTATAAAATATATTTTCTAGCATTTATATAAAGTTAAGGTTTATAAAGTAAAATATATTTAATATAATTTAATAAATAATTAGTATTTTTTTCTATTATATATAAAAAAGCCTTATTTTATAAATTATTTTATTATTATTTAATATAATTAAAAATTAATATATATTTATATAATATATACAATTAAATAATTTTTTTAGCAATTATAGCAGTATAAAAAATAATAATTATATAATTTATATATATAATAAATTTAAAATTAAAAAAAATTATATCAATAGTTTTATAAAGTAGCTAATATACTAGTATTAATATATTTTATTAATAGTTAGTTTATTATTATTATTATAAAGTATAAAAGCCAAAAATAAATTTAAAATATATTAAAATATATAATATAGTTTTATTAAATTAAAAGCTTTTTTAGCTTTTTAGTAATTAATTTTATTATATATAAATTAATTAAAGGCTAAGTACTAAATTTATATAAAGTATTTAAAAATATATATAATAATAATTTAGTTTTTATATTATAATACTTTAATATTTAATAATGTTTTTTATTCTAATTTAATATATTAATTTTAAAAGTTATATATAATTAAAATTTAATTATAATTATATTAAATAATAAAAATCTAAGTTTAAATAAATTAAAGTTAATTATAAAATTAATATTTATAAATAAATATTATAATTTCAATTAGGCTAATATTTTTTATTTTTTTATTTTTAAATATTTTTAAAAGTAATATTTACTTTTTAAAATTTTAATTTTTTACTACTTTTAGTAAAATATACTAAATAGTATACAGTTTTCAATCTATAAAAAGAAAATACTTTTTTAAAATTTTAGTTATTTATATTAGCTTAATTTATTTTTATTTAATATTTAAAATTGAAATTAGCTACTTTTAAAAGTAGTTAATAATTTTTATATTAAGCTTTTTAATTAAGAATAAAAACAAGGCTTTGAAGTTTAAACTTCAAAAATACTTGAGAACTATATATATATTTAAAGCTATACTTAAACAAGATTACAGAAAATGCTGAATTTCAAAAATATTTCACTCTAATTATATCCTACTAACTAAACAAGTGAAAATTTGCAACTTTTACTATTGTTTAGACAGGCAACTTTTAAGAAAAGTCAATAAATTTCAAGTATTATGGTTTTAATATTAAATAAAGGTTATGATATTAAGGCAAACATGGGTTCCAATTACCCAGCTAGCTCTATTACAGTTAATACATTTATTTTAGATTGGATTAAAGACAAAGAAGTTGTAAAAATAAGAAATCCAACACATTTTTGTAAATATAGCTGTAAAGTATGACGTAGTTTATATTCCCAACTAATCCAATCTGAGATAAAATATTTTTATATACAGCTAACATCAGTAATATCGAGCTCAATGTTTAAAAAGTACAACACTGGTACAGCTCCACAAGCAGCACCTTTAAATTCGAGTAGCGGTGTTTTAGGTGCTTCCAATTCTACCAATTTCAACCGAGTCCCAGTTACGGACCCACGTCAACTTAGCATACTAACCCCATCAGTTAACAATGAAACTGATAAGAAGTACGTGGAGCAGAAGTTAGCAGCTTTCCAAGCTTACAACGTGTACGGTTTAAGACCAGATACTAGAGTAGGTGAGCTACCAAAAGATTTACAGCAAGTTTTAGTAGCTTATAAGTATATTTTTTTTCTTTAAACATATTAATTTTTATTATTGAAGAAATCGTGTCAAGGCATGTCAGGACGCTTTGGGGAAGTTGAAAAAGAAGATGGATGAGTTTAGATCTACATTAATTGATGAACCTCTTAAGGATGTAACTTATGGAGAAATTCACGAACCGAACTACTCTAACGACTTTGTAAAGACTGTCGATCGGATGGTAAGTTTGGAAAGACAAGCCAACCGGTTGATTGACCAGTTAGAGCCAAATCGGCAGGAGGCAGAGCGATTGAAAATAAAGGTACAATCCAGCAAACAAGATCTGGAATTCTCCAGCCACTACATACTCAAGAAGAAGGATCCTACCTACCAGGAACCGTTGTCGAGACCAGCCGGAGGAGCCGTCTCCATCAACAGATTTAATAAGACACCTCTCGTCGTCAAACAATTCTACCAGGAGACTTATAAAGATGGGTTCTACCTGGGTCCATTGCGAAGAAAGGGTCAACTGTTTTACGACAACCTGCTGAAAGAGATGGAGCAACAATCCGACAACATCAATAATAGCTTTAAGGTACATCAAATTTTTTTTGAGAGTTTATACTAACATAATCTACCGTAGAAGCTTTCCGGTTCCCTATTCAACTTAAAATACCCTTCTTCTAGTAGTCCCAACTTTCAAGTTTTAGCCCAACAGAATCTCACTGACCCTTATCAAGGTAGCCCACATCCCTACCTTATTTTGTTAATATTTATTATTTTAGTTTATAGAGCTATATTTAGCGAAGCCACTTTACAACTTATTCAAGTTCTCGAATCAATTTTCCGATTGGAGGAGACCCTCAATCCAAACCTCAAATCTCAGCTTACTCTCCTCAGCAATACTCCATCTACCTATCATTCTTCGGATCAACCTAAAAATTCCAAGGTAGTTAGAATTGATTACAACAAACCTTCTTTCCTCGATATAGCTACCACATCTATCCAACCTTATGATCTCGCTTCATTAAGGAGGAAATATTGAAATGTTTTGATGTTTATTATTAGTAAGATTTAGTCGGTAGACTCGCTTTAGAGCCTACAGCGCTAATAAACTCTTTTGATTTTTTAGGCTTGTAATAGCAAATGCCTCTTGCTTTTTATTAGTTAATTAGTTAGTTAAATGAACTTTCGGTCTATACGTTTACTTTTTTATTTCAGTATTTTATTACCATATGTTAATTCAATACTCTTTTCTTATATTTAATTTACTATATTTTATTTTCATCCTATATTTTTCTATATTATTAAAATCTAGATCTGAATTTGAGTCGATTTTTTTAAACAAAAAGTACATGTAATTTTAGAACATATACCATTATAAAATATAATCTGTTTAATAAAGTAAATATAGCTATAGCGTATTTAAACTAGAAATGACTAATTGGTGACTGAAATATTATATAAGCAATCAACTAAAATTGAATATCAAATTCACAAGCGTTAGCAATTATATCTTTAGTTTAGTGTAACTTACTTTCAATTATTAGAAAACAACTTAATAAACTATTTAAATTAGCTATAGTATACAAAAAATTTATTGTTACCAATCTAATGAATCAATAACTTATCATAAAGTCAACCCATCAAAGCCATATTTAATTAATTAAAATGATTAAAATTGCATATAGATACTAGAACATATTACAATAGCA
Source organism: Capillidium rhysosporum (assembly GCA_037055185.1). Lineage (NCBI taxonomy): Eukaryota > Fungi > Entomophthoromycota > Entomophthoromycetes > Entomophthorales > Capillidiaceae > Capillidium > Capillidium rhysosporum. Next base: position 27,449 of record JAWQFY010000213.1, on the reverse strand, counting down.
ATACAATTTATTAAACCAGCACTACGTTCCACAAAGCCCTTATAATAGCAAAAATATTCCTACATTAGTACACTAGAGAAAGTATATCTAAAGATAAGTAGTATAAATAAAATCACAACACCGTTCGTTAATAGAGTAAGATAATAACACGTTTATGTATAAAAATATGGGCAGATAAATGTACAAAAACTAAAATTAAACCTCATTAGATAAATAACAGATATATAAAAAACAACTTTAATATGTTGACTCCAACGATTTATATATTTTTACTGATGTAAGAGTATTTTATCGCTATATTAGGACTACCCTCTTTAAATTGCTATGTAAATCATCCAATAATTCAGTTTTAAAAAAATCAGGTAACTTTTCGAATAATATGGGTATTAATCTATGGTTTTTGATAGAGGTGGCTGTTTGATCGAAATAGGAACTTATATAAAATTTAAAGACGTACGCATAAAAGAACAAATTATTTTACATACATAAATAAAATCCTATCTATTGTACTAGAAATATATAAATATATATAAATCATTCAATTTACAGTTCGAAAGCTTGATTTGTTAAAAAATTGAAAAGCAAAATTTGTAATCAACTTCTTGTTAGTAATCTCATCTTGAAAAACTATTCTCCAAGTCTATCTTGACACTATACTTTATATTTCCTTGTTCTTACATCGATATTTAATAAAAAAATTAATATGAAAGTTTATCTTTAGCTTGCTTCAAACATCCCAACAATTTTATAATTTAAGTATCTAGGTTTTTGCACCTAAATTTCAAATTTAAAACTAATAGTAATAGAATTTGGAATTTAACGAAGTTTAATGTACTTAAACTTGATTTAAATTGTACAATCCGGTACCAATGTTTCGAAGATAGTAAAGAGCTTTTTGATGTTGAGTTGGGTTTAGTTTAAGTTTAAGTTTTTAAATGTAAAAATTAAAGAGTAATTAAAAAAGAATATATATATTTTAGTTGTTTTGTTAGAATATAATTTTCCAATATTTCCAATTGATTTTTTACAAATGGAAATTAGAAATCTTAAAAAATAAGTTTATAATCAATAGATTGTAATCATGTAATTTAAATTGCTTTTATAAAACTATATACATACTTATTAGATATACTGAAGATTCTACTCTAACTCTTAAGTTGGATGTCATCGATTGCTCATCTCTACTAAAAAACTCAGCTTTTTCTTTAGATACATAGAGCTATCTCGATATTTATGTACATTTTTCAAATAATACTCTGAATTTACTTTTTACTAAATTTTACAGAACTAAAAATAATCAGCTTTTTTCACAAGTATCAAAATGATGAATACAAAAATCCAAAAATTTCCAACCCAGTAAACTTAAATTTTTTTCAAAAGTTTATCAGTTCAGTATACCAGAATGTTTATAGAAGATAAGTCAATAAGCAACTTTGTAGTGAAGCAACCGCAACCTTACCTGGGAGTAATCATATATAACGAGTTTCCTAATCAAATCAACAAAGATGATCCTTTAGAACAACTCAGTAGATCTACCGTAAAGCAGCTATTACCTATCGCCAACCAACCTCTATTAGCTCATCAACTGCAGATGTTTGAAGCTATAGACGTCAAAGAAGTTAAGTTAATTGTTTACCCTAGTTCCAACCTCAACTCTAATCAACAATTGGAAGCTTTTTTAAACTTTCAGTGCCTCGGTAACCTTAAAGTTTCGGTAGAATATTTGGAAGATTTTTCAAAAAATAGTTTAAATGTTATGTTGGACTTGTTTTCCAACTTTTCGGGAAATTTAATCGTAATTAGGGGTGAAGTCGCTCTTACTAAAAGTTTAGCTAATTTGGTAGATGTACACAGCTCTGCCAACAACGTAGCTTTCACTAAATATCTCTTTAAAAGTAGCTTGGACGAGAAACATGATAAATCAGGTAAATTTACTATTATTTTTGTATTTAAAGCGATATATTGTTATTTTAGATGGTTTGTTGGTAGGTATCGTCAAGCAAGGTAACCGACTAGTATATTTAAAGCAAAAGAATCCAGCCGATACCAGTATAAATTTAAAAAGTTCGTTGTTGAAACAGTACCCAAATTTACAGATCAAAAGACAGTTAAAATCTACTAACATAGTTATACTTTCGAATTGGACTATCAAATTGCTTGAAAGTTTACATAGTAGTAACAATAACTTGTCTTTAGAAAATGGGTTAGATATTCTGATCAAATTTCAAAGTCGACCTAACTTAAGTATTCGTGATAATGTACTAAAAGGTAATTTTTAAATAAAAAGGTAACGCTTTTATTTAGTAAAAGTTCCTTTTATATAGCTTTGGTTTACAATAAAAGTCAAACTCAAGATAAACTGGTTAAAGAGTATACCAGCTCCAGCCTCTTATCCGAATCTACCGATCTCATATCGTGTAACTACTATATCGAAGAAGAACCTCTGATTGGGAATATCAACACTTCCAGCCACTACTACGAACTTAATAGACAGGTAAATGTTCACTTATTTAATTACTATTTACCGGTTTCGTACGTAGTTTTCCAAAAATGTAGTTGAAAAGCTACCCAAAAGTGTTACTTTGGGTCAGTTCAGCCAAATCGGACCTGAATCAGTACTAGGCAACCATTGTTCGTTAGGTGATCGATCCTCAGTCAAAAAAAGTGTACTAGGTAACCATTGTAAGATCGGCAACCACGTCAAGTTAGTCAACGTCATCATTATGGATAACGTCACTATCGAGGATAAGTAAGTTTTTTTAAGTTGGTACTGTCCCTTACAGTTTACTCCTTCCCCTTTAGCGTCAAACTTGAGAACTGTATCTTAGGATCCAATGTCAAAGTGGAAGATAAAGTTAACTTGATAGGCTGTGAAGTTGGCTTCGGTGTTACCGTACCTAAAGATTGTAAGCTATTGATTTTTATTTAGATATATTTATTGACTAAAAAAATTAATCTTTTTGTAGCTCAGTTTAAAAATCGCCCAATTTTTGAATAAAACTTATTAAAATTTGTGATACAATAGCAAATCTTTATAATTTTTGTTGAAGCCAACCTACTCAATTAAAAACACTTTAAACCCTATATGTTGACCAATTAAATGGCTAAACCTTGCCTGTAAACTAAACTTTAAAGAGCTTTTTATTTATTAGGTAACTTTCTGTTGAACTTAAAAGAGTTTGTTGCCCTATAGTTAATCTAAATTTACTTTTACTAGCACTTCAGTTTAAATATGCTATTTCAAAATCTATTTTAAGCTAGAAAACTTTGAATTTTAATCAATTGTATAGCTGAGAATTAATAAAACTACTATTTATAACTTTACCTAACTATAGAAACTTCTATTAAGTATTATGTTTTACAATTAGATATATATTTATAAATATATATACTTTATAGTACTTTTTTTGAAATTTTTTTAGTTTTTAATCACTATACTCTTTAGAATTTAATTAAATTTTAATTATAAATAGTTATTTTTCTTTCTTTTTAAAGCTTTATAATTGAAAAAAAAAATAGTTATTAATTTATAAAACTTTATTTTTTTACATTTGAATATTATACTTAGTAAATATAAAAACAAGTATACATTTATATAAATATAAGAACACTTTTATATTAAGCTATTTATATATATTTATATATAGCAAGCTATTAGTTAAAATATTAGATATATAAAATAGTATTAGTAGTATAATATTTTAATTTAAATTTAAATAAATTATAGCTTTAATTTTAACTAATCAAAATTATTTTTTATAAACTTTATTTTATTTAAATAAAAAGTAAATTTAATATATTATTATAATTCTTAAATTTTAAAATTTTAAATTAAATACTATTAAAAGTATATAAAAAATTAAAAAATATTAGCTTTACCAGTATAATATTTCTTTAGAAAATCTAAATTAAAATATATATATAATATTGTAAATATAATAGTTAAGTTGCTAACTAAGTTTAAAAGAAAAGAAAATTATTTTTAAAAGTATAATACTATAAAAATCTAGTTTTTATACTAATCTAATTTTTAGTAAAGAAATTAAATATAATAATAAATAACTAATCTTATTATATTTAAGTGAACTATATTAGTAAAGGCAAAAATCTAAAAAGATTAAAAATAACTACTATAAGCAAAATATTTAATAGAAAAATTAAAGAATAGTAAGATAGATTTTAGAAAAAAAAGATATCTTATATAAAGCTAGATAATTATAATATTTAATAAAATTATTTTTTAATCTATATTACTAAGTATAGAGCTTTAAAAATTAGAAAATAATAAAAAAGTAGTTGGTTTATCATTTACTATATTAGATAAGCTAAATATTAAATTTAAATTTAAATAAAACTATTTAGTATTTTAAGTAAGTAGTACTATATTTAGTTTTTTTCTAACTTTACATATAATTATAGTTAGTAAAATTAAAATTAAGTAAAAATTAGTATAAGTATATATAGCAGCATTAATAACTAAGATTAATATTTTTAGTAGAAATATTTTAACTTTTTTTTCTATTATCTTATTTAGCTTACTAAGTAGTAAAGTACTTTTAAAAGTAAACTACTATTTTAATTAAGTTTTATTCTAATTATTTAATTAAGAAAATAGTTAAATAAGATAATAATAAAAAATTAAAATATTAAAGCTTAAATATTTATATATTTAACTAAATAAAATATAAACTAAAACTACTATAAAATTAGATCAATTAATTAAAATTTATTATTAATCTATTTTTTAAAAAATTTTAAACTTTTTATTTTTATATACTTTTTTTAAAATTTTATATACTTTTTATAATTAGGCTTAAAAACTTAAGTTTTTTTTATTTTTATAAAAATTACATTATTAATAATAAGTAAAATAGTAATATTGCTTATTATTGATTAAAATATCTTAGTTATTATATTAAAAAAATATAAGCTATAATAAAAAAAGCTAAAATAGTATATATAATTCTTATATATTTTATAATTACAAATTTGTTAAATTTTTTAATAGTTTATATTTTATTAAAGCTACTAATATAAAATTTTTTAAATAGTATTTTAATAGATTTAAGCTTACATTATTTTTTATATAATTTAATTAAATTAATTTAAAATAAATAAATAGTTTTAAAATATTATTCTAAATTACTTAATTATATAACTATTTTATTAAATTTTTATATAATTATTAATTATTAAAAAAATATAAAAAAGCTTTAACTTACTTTTATAAAAAGCTTTATTAATATTATCAAATATTTATTAATAACTTTAAAAATAGCTATTTAAAAAAATAAATTATAAAAATAATCCAAAAGAAGTTATATTTTTAATATATTTATAATTTTAATACTATTCATTTATTTACTAAATTTATTATATATAAAGACTTATTAAAATAAAAAATATATATTATAATTAAAATTTATTGCTATTTAAAATTTTTAATTAAAAGATAATTTATAGTAAATAAAAGTTATAATAAAATTACTTTATATTTAAATTATTAAATATTTTTATCAGTTATTATTTATTAAAATAAAATCTAAAATTTTATTTTTATTTTTATTACTTTAAGCTAAAGCTATACTATTTTATTATAAAAATAAATTAATTATAATAATTTAATATAATAAGTGTATGTTTTATTTTAACTTATTATTAAATTAAAATATAAGTATAAACTATAATATTAAATAAATATTTATATTTTATTTATATTTATTAATATTAAACTAAGTAAATAAAAACTTTATATATTTTTATAATATTTTAATATAATTAATTAATAATTATACATTATTTTCAAAAAAGTTAAAATTTTTATTATAAAAAATAAAAATAAAGTTAAAAAAAAGCTTATTTTATTAAATTAATCTAATTAATTAAAAAAAAGCTTATTTTATTAAATTAATCTAATTAATTAAAAAAAATATATATATACTTTAAAATATTTTATTTATATATTTAATAATTGATTATTATTATTATATTAAAATAAAGTTAAAAAACTATAAAATATTAAAAAGATATTATTTAGATAAATGAGTTTTATTTTATAATAAATATCAAAATTTATTAATTATAATAATATTATGATAAAATATATACTTTTAAAAATTAGTAATATAAAAAAAACAATAGTATAAAAGAAGTTTTTATTTTAAAATCTAATAAATTAGTTAAAAAAAATTAAATAAATAAACTTTAATAAATAAAAATATTAAGTTTTATTAAGTTATTAAGTTAAAAATAAGTATTTTAATATAGTTATATAGTTAAATTAAAAATAAATTTATTAAATGTTATATATTTAAGCTAAAATTAAATATTTTAGCCTAATAGTATTTTAAAAATTTAATAACATAATACAATAATAAAATAAGATAATAAAATAAAATTAAATAAAATGTAAAAAATTTACTTAAAAAGTATATTATTAACTAATTTATAAAAATATTAAGTAAAATTTAAAAAATAATATATATAAACTATATTATAAATTATTAAGTAAATAAACTTATAATAAAATTATATTAAAAAACAAATTATATTACTAATTGATTATTTATTAAAAAAAACTATTATATTAATAATAAAATACTTGTATTATATAATATTTAAAAAAAAAGTATATATTTTTATTAAATTTTTATATAGTATTTTATTTTTTAATATAAATTATTAAATTTAGTTAGCTTTATATTTTCTAAAACAATTTTAACATTATATTTGCTTATGCTTTTTAGCTATAATATGGCTATTTAAACTTTTAATATTTATAATATTTTTCTTTTTAAAAAATTTAATTATTAGATACTTTTAACTAAAAATTTAACTTATAAATTATAATAAAAAAATAATCTACTATTAATATTTAAATAATAGAGTATATTATATATATATATTGACTAGTATAAGTATATAATTGAAATATATAAATATTAAAAAAAATTATAAACTTTAATAAATTATAGATAAAATTTTTGAATTAATAATAATAAATTAAAAATGGATTATAAATTATATAAAGTTATATAATGCATCTAAGTTTCTAGTTATATAAAATTATTATTGTAAAAAAAACATCTTTTATTATAAACTTTAATATAGTACAATTTAATAAAAATATATACATTTATTATATTACATTTGATATTTAAACTAAAGCTCAATCTAGAAAAATTGGATAGCTCTTTTCAATACTTAAATTTCAATTAAATTAATTTATTGAGTGTTAATAATACTTGCTACTTTATTGGATACAAAAGCTAACCAATTATATAACTCCAAATAATATTTAAATTTATAATATAGAGAATAGCACCTTTTTGTGGTGATAACTTAATAAGTAATTTACAAAGTAATTGTAAGAATAATATTAAATAATATTAGATCACCAGAAATCCAACGTTTGTGGGTTTAATGAATGGTCCGGCTAACTCGGAAATAAAGGAATGTTTGGTTCACATTTACAATGGGATTTGATCTTTAGTGGCTTGGTTTGATAAATAAACACGAAGCTAACTATTAATTAGCAATTCAATATTCCACATTTCCTATTTATCTTAATAAAACTGTAAGCCAGTGTTATACAATATAATATTCGAAAAAATATGACATTTAATCAATTTATATATCATTAAATAAGATAATTTATTTGAAAATGATATTTAAATATATATATTGCAATATCAAGAAGTTGTTAGAATTGAATTGAATTGAATTAAAGAAAAGCTAACATTTATGAGCATGGTTAGGGGAATTGATTAAATGCTGTAGCGTATTTTTAAAATGCGGAGCTTAAGTGAACATATTTTTGATGCGCCTACCGAGACTAACTTTAGGGAATTTGGTTTCAGTAACTTGGATTACTTCAGAAAAGTCTGCCGATTGTGGGCGAGAGAAGTTTGCGGCGGATGGACTTGGTGGAGGCTGCCACGAAACAGGCCTTCTTATTTTAGCATGGCTGCAATTCAAGGTCGCCCTCTGCTCATCTAGCCGGTCTGAGTTAGCTTCAATTAAATTTAAAAGTGGTGGTAGGCTATCGAGGTTGAATCGCGATGCACTTATCCGATTGCTTCTATACCTCATAGTGTTTGAAAGCAAAGGCGACAAGTCGTTACCATCCATAGCTTTACTTTCAATTGAAAATGTTGTTAACTGACTAGCACTACTGATCGAATTCCGATTTGAAATTGGGTTGTTTTGACTTGGCTCGGGGAACATATCAATAATATCCAGCATAGATGAGGTATCTTCTTCTTTGTGCGTAATAACATTTCGCTCCAGTTTGTTCATGTTTGGTAAGTTCGTACGCTGTTCATCTAAACGTTTTCCAATTCGATCCATGGTGTTTAACAGCCTCTCCTCTTCCTTCCTTTGACTCAGACTCGGATTAAAATTGTTTCTTAAGTCGGGTCCTACTTTGTTATCGCCAAGAGGTAGGTACAATGTGTTGTTACTTCCTAACATTCAAAAAAGGTACAGTAATTTCTAATAAATACCGGATTGTAAAAGAAAAAGATAAGCAAACGATTTCAAACCTTAGTTGAAAACTTTATTTTATACTATAACTTGAATGTAAAACTTGTAAAATGAGAGTAAGGCTTAGAACCCTTTTATTTATAAAGGCTAAGTACGATTTTACGTTATTCCTGAACTTGGCTTACGGACTAAACTAAAAGCAAGGATCTAAAATGTATTGGGTTTATGTATTTTTGAGTTAACTCATTCGCTCCTTTATATAAATTTGCGGAATTTTCAATTGTTGAAACAGCTCTTTTAGCACATGTGACATCAGCTTTTAAATTAGTATTGGTTTTTGGCAATTGCAATCCAAGATTTGCTATTTATAGAAATTAGTTTACTGGAACTTGTGTTAGGAATTTTAATTAGTTTTAGGGCTAATTTTTGTAGCTATAATTGACGGAAGAATGGAAGCTATATCGACCAAGATACAATATGGAATTTTATTTAATTAGTATATGAAGTACATATTATTCAGGGTGCGGGAAACAAACGGCCTTTTACTTATTATAAATTTTGTTCTAAAGTGATATACTTAAATTTATTGACTTAGATAACGTCATATTCTTTTCGAAAAAGGAGCTTTGGAATACAGCTTATTTCTGAATATTATAAGGCTTAAAGGAACAATTATCTTTATAAATTGAAATCTTTTCAATATCTGACTTTACCACTTTTGTAACTAATTTATTGTTTACCAAGCGTAGTTTAGTCTATTAACATACTGAAACTGAAAGCGAAACAACGATTGTTTTAGGTGCTCATTTATTTAAGTTCGATCCCCATTTGAGCCTTTGTGTTTGGAATAATAAAAATTTAATATATTCAGTTGTAGCTTTATATCTTAAAAAAAGAGCTCTAGTTTATCCTGGAAGTTTTTAGCACTTTAACACTTGTCAATATAATTAAAGATGTAATTCTTTTTAAACCATATTATATACATTTATTTAAAAGGTGATTTAATTTTAAATTTTAAAGTCCTTTTATAGACATAATCTGCAGTTGCTAATTGTAGATTTTATGCTATAAAAATATAAATTTGTTCTGTTTGATTTAATTAACTTTAAAAACTTGCTATTAAATAATTAAATTTTAATTTCCCTATTTAGTTTCAAGCAATCTCTTAAAATAAAATTGTATATATTCATATACTAAAAAAGTGTAATTCTAAAAAAAAATATAATATTCTCTAAAATATTAGTTAAAAATATTTATAGTAGATAATCTTAATATTTAAATACATATTTAGAGTATTTAAACTTTAAACTAGTTATTTATTTTTAACAGCCTTTATAATTTTAGTACTAAATATTAATGTATATTAAAAAATTATATATATAAAACATTTATAGTTAAATTTACAAAATATAATATTTTATTACATTTTAATTTATTTTGATTATAAATTAGATTAGATTAAAACTTTGTAAAAAATTAAAGAGATTTAAATTAATAATTAATAAAAAATTATTTTTTATCAAGCTTTTTTACTTTTATAAAATTAAAATATTAATAACTAAATACTTTTAGAAATATTAATTTTACTATATTGAAAAGTTATATATATTATAGTCTATATTTAATAAAAACTAACTTATTAAATTAAATATATATATAAATATTTTAAATTTATTTATTTAAGTTTATTTTAAAAAACATATATATTATATAAAGTAGCTAAAAGTATATATGATAATTAAAATTCTACTTAAATAATATTAGTAATTTATATAACTTTTTAAACTCTTTTTTAATATAAGTATAGTTTCAAATAATTTATAAAATAACTATTTTTTAAAATAAACTTTACTTTTTTAAATTTATAAATATAGTATTTTAAAAAGAAAATTATAAAAAAAAGAGTAAAAGCTAAATAAAAATAAATAAATAAATTAAAAAAATTATTTTTTGATAATAAGTTAAAAAATATATATAAATATAAAACTATAAATATATATAGTATATAATATATATACTTATTAATATAAAATATATAACTTTTAATAACCTATAGCTAAAAGCTTAGATTTATTAAAAATTAATTGAATTTTATAAATAATAGCCTTAATATATCTAAAAAGTAAATTAAAATAATAATAATAATAAAATTTTATTATTTATTAATAAAATAGTTATAATAAAATTATAAAATTATATATACATATTTATAATTTAAAATAAAAATAACTTTTAGTATAATATTTTGAAAATTAAATATTTTAAATAAAATTAAGTATTATTAAAATAATGTATATTAAAAGTTTAAGATTTTTTTACTTATTAAATTTTTATACTTTAAATAAACTATTTTTAAAAGTAGTTGATTACTTAAATATACTTAATACTTATAATTAAAAATAACAAGAAGTTAATATAGTAAATACTATAAACTTTTTAATATATAGCATTTATTTTTATTTTTTAAATAGTAGTAATTAAATATATATAATATATTATTAATAGCTATTAATATTTTACTTTATATTTAACTGATTTATAATTATAATCTTTTAATATTAGCTAAATAAAAAAAATTCTTAATATTAATCATTTTATACTAATTTTAATATATTTTTTTTAATAGCAAATTTTTATATATAGTAAAAGTAATTTATTATAAAAACTAAATTATAGTTTTATATTTATTTTTAAAGATTTATTAGCTTTTACTAAAATTATACTAACTATAAAGCTTTTTTTTAATTTTAACATTATATTAAACTATATTAAATTTATAATTTTAATTTTTGTAAGAATTTTAAAAAATATATATTATTTTTAAACTTTTTTAAAACATTAATCATTTTAGTTAAACTATTAATTAGCAAAATATTTATAAGTAAATTTTATAGTTTTTTAAAAACAATATACTTAAAATTTTCTTTTTTTCTAAACTTTTATTATTTAAAACTAATTTTTAAAAATATTTTTATAATAAAAACACTAAACTATACAAAAAAATAAAGAAAATATTAAATTATAAAAAAAAACTTATATTTAGTAAATATACTAGTATACTTTTTTATACTATTTAATACTTATTATATTTTTTTAGCTTACCTTATTATATGTTTTAAAAATTAAAAAAAAAATTAGTAACTAAAATAAGAAGATTTCTTAGTATATTTTAGTTATACTTTTTAAAATATTAACTTTAAAGTTAATATAGCTTAACTATTTTTTAGCTATTAGGATTTTTAAGTTTAAAATTTATATTAATATATAAGGTTAATGTATAATATACTATTATTATTTTTAAGTTACTATAAAAATAAAAAGTTTAAATAGTTATTTTAATAATCTTTAATAAACATTAAAATTTAACTAGTAATTTAGTTTTAGCTCTATAATTAGTTAAATAAAATTTAAATCAATTTATTTTATTAATTAGTGTTTAATCTATAATTTTAAACAATTTTGTTTATATTTACAGCTTTGGGTTTAATAAAAATAACAGAGTTTACTAATAAAAGTCAGTAAATTTATTAAGTATTTTGTACTCTCAAAGATATTTTTAATCAAAATATTACAAAATAAAATTGAATTTAGTTTAAATTAGCCAAAAAATTTCTATATAAATTAAGAATTAATATATATTTAATTCGTTTTAATAGGATTAGTCACTAAAGTTATTAAAATATTGAAATGGATTTTTAAACAGTACAAAAGATAAAAGGAATACTGTTTTAAATACAGCTGATCAAAGATCATTGTTACTATGATCTACTTCTTCAGCTTCTTCAACTTCATCAGCTTCAAAAAACCACTTTGATTGGATGAGCATAGTTTCAATCAAATTATGGAATACCTTCAAGTTGGGTATTGTTGATACATTAATCTCTTTTTCAGGTTGCCTAGCTAAGGTTGGAGCAAACACTATTGCCACGTTACCAGGATCCATTTTATTAACATGCGAAAGTTCGGTTATTTCCGCCAAATGGGTAATAAGGTAGTGTAAAGTTGCTAAACTAGTTGGTGACATTGCGCTTTGTATGATGGTTTTTTGTTGAATGAGTCTAGTGTCATAATCTTGGATTCCTAGCGTACTATGTAAGAAGATTTCGAAATATATTGATATGAATAAAAATCTTACTGCTAGCTTCAGTTAAATCGTTATAAAGGTTAGGTGGGAGTAGAGGTTGATGAAGTTCCCTCAAATAAAGTTTAAGTAATGATGTGATTACATTGATATCTTTTTCGTCGAAATTTTCCACCAATCCTGTTATATGTGTTATAATTTATAACAATATTTAGTTTGAAATTACCTTTAGAGAACTTATCTTTCCACATTTTAACCGTTGTATTGTTGCCAGAAAGTCGATAAATACCTTCGCTATCAAGACATTTTTTAGAATGCAAGGATTCGATACACTTAGTGACAACGTATGAGACATTACTTCCTCCGATAGTAGCTAAGCTATACCAAAAACCTGCTGTAGCACTATTAGAAATAGTAGTGCTATTGCCTTTTGCGAAAAGTTTGGTAACAATGTTCTTTTTATTCGATTTGCTAGGTTCTCCGTTATCTAAAAGCAATATAAGAATACAAAAAGTTTCACAGGTGTTACCTAATGAAGAAATAGTCGGGATATTATCTTTACTCAATGATAAGCTACGTCTATGACTTTTAGATTTTGCAACTCCAAGGACAGCTTTACGCAGAGAAGGAAGAAAATCGGGATTATCAGTGATAGAGCCATCCTTTAAAGAAATAACTTGTTTACGAATTGATTCAACCCAACTGTTAAAATTAGTGACAGTATCAGCTAAAAATATAGGTTTTAGGGAGCTTTTAAGATGTAGCGCAAAAACTAGCTTCTTTTTAGAGAGTTTGTCATTATCTAATTCTAATTTGCAATCTTTAAGGTTAAAGTATCCTTTAAGTCGACCAGATTCACCACGTTCTTCCGCACGAAATATCAACAAATAATTGGAATATAAAGTGACGTGGTACTGCTTCCAATGCTTTGTTGAAGTTAATGGACCAAAGTCGCTAACGCTGCTTTTTATCGAAAGTAGGCCTTGTTTAGCAATAAGATCCTATTGACCAAATAAATTTGTGAATCAATATATATATAACTACCTTATTTAAATTAAAACCTAGACTGGAGTCAATGGTTGATACTGTTGTAATTTGTGCTAATGGAGCAGAATCATTTAGCTCAAAATTTTCATCATCTTCAATTTCTTCATTTCCTTCATAATCGTTAAGCTGAACTTCACCTAAAAGTTCATTAAGATGATCAGTTTCACCACTAGTAATGCTTTCGGAAGCTTCAAGATCCGCCTCAGTAGGTAAATTGTTCCAAGGAGGTGATGATACATTTTCATTTATTGGCAAAGAAATTTGACTTCCATTAGGAGTTTTAAAAGGATCGATAATTTCGGGCATACGTAAATAAGATTGATGTTGCTTAGACGAAACCTCAGTTACATTTTCTAAACATATAGTATAATCCAAAATCATTAGCAAACAAATGTAAATACAAAATATTTATACCGGTATTTTCAGGCAAACTTAGGGGGTATAATGGCTCTGAAAAATAAAATCGACCTGGTCTCTCACTAATATGATCGTTCAAAGATTTAGAATCTGCTGTTACTATATCATCACTATCGACATAACGAGTTCCAGTTAGTTGACCATAAGTTACAGGGAACAACCCAGTTTTACCATCCAAGCTACCTATTTAAGGCATCGTGAAAATGTCGCATAAGTCATAAATACTTCAAAATAAAAATACCTAACCACCTGAATAAAGTTAATATTATGCTAGATAAATATCAAAATACCAATCATCGTGTTCTTTATCTATAACTTTTATTATATCACCGGCTCTAAAACTCTAAAATAATTTATTAAAAAAAGTTAAATTTATAACTAAAAATTAAAATCTATTTTTCAAAATTAATGAATAATTTAAAGAGGAATGAAAATAAGCATTACTAACTCATCTTCATTTTCGTTTTCTGGTTGATGATCCCATAGAGCAACCCAACTATTAGGTTCTGTTTCTCCACTATTATTGATAAATGTACTCATACTTTTAAATTACTAGCTCTTTATCTAGTTTAACTGCACTCTATCTGTGTATTATAATCAGTCACTTATTGAATAATATGGGTTGCTTTTGATAGATAAAGAAAGTCCATAAACCAGTATTAATCCAGTCAAAACAAGGTGTTGTATAGCTGGATCTCAATAAACTTCCGCAAATCGAAATAAATGACGAATTAAACCAGGTCCAGCATAAAAGCAAGTCGAATTTTTAATTTTCTCAAAGATTTCAGACTATAGTTTTTTGAAGTTTTATTCCACAAAAATTTCGTAGAAAATAACAACGATCTCTAAATTCCTGTAGTTGATAACGTTATATTTTAAAGAAAAAAAATGCACTTATTAGAGATACCAGGCCTTGATAATAAGCAAAATTTAAAAGTTAGAGTATTCAAATACGATGGAATAAATGATGGAGCTTTGATATTAAAAAAATTCCAAGGTTTATCTAATCAATATGTTTTGCTTGACAGTCCTAAAGTAATTAACTTATTTTATTTAAATAACAGTTTTATACTTAGATTCTCAACACTTTTCATCTAAATTTAAGCTTATTTTCAGCTTATAACAGATATTTAGAAGGAAATTTAAAAACTAAATTTTTAGAATCTGAAGTCATATTTAGCCTTGAGCCTTCAAAAAAAGTATTTATTATATTCATAGCATATATTTAGTTTAAATAGATTAACACAAGTTTTAAAAACTTTGGCATAAATTCTAATACCAGTTCATTATTCGTATTACAATTAATATATAAAGACGAAATTAAAGTGGAATCTGAAGTAAAAGCTAGTTTCTATACTTTTAACTAAAATATTTATCTAAGGCTTTGGAGGAAATTAACAGTATAATTGGTAAATCACCTATTCATTTTAATAACGAATCACAATACTATAATCCCGATTTAACTTCTATATCAAAGGTAATGCCTCTTTGGTTTTTTTGCTAACCTTTATTAGATTTACGGATTACAAGCTGATTTACCGATCGAAGAATTAGAAAATCAAATTTCTTCTTGCATAGCAATTAAACCCTGGCTATAGTGCTTATGCTTTTATAACTCTTGAATGATAAAAAAAAATCTTTTCTACTACTTATATATTTGAATTTCATTGGTTTTGTACGATGCTTTCAAGCCATTCGTAGAATAAATTGAAATATTAAGTAAAAGTATATTATAATATCCTTTAAAAAACTATATAATAGTACAATCATATGCTATTGTTAAGCTTATATAATGAATTTACTTAATTATAGCATATCCTTTATCAAGCTCAAAAAATGTCTTTTAGATTTCAACTTAGGTTTATTTCTTACCAATATTTAAAATAATATTTTAATTTTAAATTTACTTGCTAGACAGTTATTCATTCAAAACTAATGAAAAATCAAACTCCAAGATTCACAAATAAAAATAAATAAGAAAAGTACATGTAAGAAAACAGAATTAGTTAATATGAAAATAAATGAAATGTGCCTAAATGAACCTGATAAAGGGAAGGAATTTGATGGAATCTTAGTTGATATGAAAAAGGATTCTAAATTAATAGATTCAAAATTAAAATATAACAACATATATTTTTAGGAAACAATTGAATTTCATTAAATATTTGATACAAAGTTTTTAAACTCTTTAGAAAGTAAATTTATATGCACTTTTTATACTACATATTTAAGCAAATTTAAAGACATCGTTCCAATTTTCTCCTCCAAAGATTGATATCGTATTCTATCAAATAGAGTATTAATCAAATTCAGATATTCTCAATAATAATTTGCTTTTGTGATATTTATTTCAGAATATTTAAAGTAATTCGAAGTATGCATTTTTATTGAGTTTATATAGAATTAAGAAAGTTCAAAAATTGCTATTATTTATTTCGATTCTCTACCTTTACTACCAAATGAAATAAAACTAATAGATTTGAACAAAATTAAAATAATTGAAAAATATGAGGTTGAGTAAGAAATTTGAAGAAAACTATTATTTATTAAAATAAATATATCTAAGGCTAATGTCAATCTTATTTTCCTCTGTTTGCCGCATGCATCATTGACGTTATATAAAAATGCTATTCAAAGCAATTGAAATGCGGACTTTTTAAATAATATTTAGATGATAAGTAATAGCTCAGAACAGTACAAGCTAAAGTACTAATGCTATATACTGTTTTATTAACATTCTTATGTTTACCGAAAGCTAAACCGGAGAAAAGTTACTGATTTATTGATTAAATACCTTTTTATACTTAAATATAATAACTTATGTATATATATATTCATTTTTCATAAAATCTACGTTCAAACAGGTGCTGTAAAATTAACAATAGAACGACTTCTCATTTTTATTTTATAATCTAAAGTTTTTAATTATATGGTGGTACATGCTTTATCTTCATTTAATATAACTTATCGATTATACAATAAAATGAAAATACGCCACATATTTACTTTAACTTATTTAATTAGTATAAATGGTGTAAAGTAATTTAAAGCTATCAAATAGTAGTTAGCCCATTTAATTTAATTACAAATTTCAATTTTTAAAATATATTAAATATATCTCTTTAGAAACGTTAACAGAACCTAATAAGTTTATAATAGATTGTCCCATATTTTATTTTAAATATATTTAAGACGATTATTAAAACTATTACTGATATTTTTACTGTGTATATACTTCGGATTGTTTCATTTTTACTTTATTCTTATATTAAGTATTTCGTATATTTACCAAAATTTAATTTTACAAGCAGTTGACATTATTTACTTTCAATTTGTCTTTTACTACTTTCACTTCAAAAGATTGTTTAATATCGATAATTATATAGCTTACATATACAAATTTAGTTGATATGTTATAATTGATATATTTTATCGATGATTAAATATTGAAATTAAACAAGCCTTATGCAAAATCTAATAAGAAACTTAATAATTCTTACCAAATTTAATATTTAGGAGGTTATTTTCAAAATTTAGGAAATTGCACAATAATGAGATGATGACTTATAGCTTTTCTGAAGTTATCATAATCCTAGCTACATAATATGAAGTTAATCATTTAACTATGATATTTATTTTATAGCCTGAAAGTTAGCTATAATTTTGGCATTCTTGATTCGAAAACATTTTTTAAATTATACAAAAATTTTGAAATGTCGAGTTAATTAGTAAATAATTTTAAATAGCAACTGAAGTCGAACTAAGTTTATGAACTAAATATATATGTACATGTACTTTTAAGCTAAACTATAGTATAGGTAGTATATTGTTAGTATAAAAATATAATAACTGCTATGTTTAGACTTTTTGTAAAAATAGTTGAGTCAGCTTTAGTCAAAAATCTAATTTGCTTCCTGTCAAATTTCTCAATAAATTAATTTTTCTGAAAGTGAATAAAATTGCTTTTAAAACTTTTCGCAAGAAATAAAAATGACTGAAGTACCAAAAGAGGTAAAATAGTAGATAGTAAAGAGCTCAAGCAGCACATTTACAATAAAAAAGCAACATCATACTAACGATAGTACCCTATATCAGTTTAGGAAACGTGAGTTCCTTAAGGCTATGGAGGCACCTTGCCAAAAATTATGGGCTGATTCCAAAGCCTTTGAAGCTGAAGTTAATACTGACAAGCCCAAATTTTTCGCCACTTTCCCTTACCCTTATATGAATGGACGTTTACATTTAGGTCACGCTTTCACTTTTACTAAAGTTGAATTTGCTATGGGATATCAACGTTTGAAGGGTAAAGAATGCCTCTTCCCTTTTGGTCTTCACTGTACTGGTATGCCAATTAAAGTAACTACTTATTTCATCTAATATATGCTAAATTATTTATTCTTAGGCTTGTGCAGATAAATTAGCTAGAGAGATAGAAATGTTTGGCCCACAGTTCAAAATTCCTGAAGGTAAATTTTCAATTTTATAAATTGATGTTAAGACTTAATTTAAAGTTACTGAAGAACTATCCGAAATGAACTTAAATGAAACCAAAGATGCTCCCAAAAAAGTATTTTTAAGAAACACTAAATTTAGTTTAACTTTCTTTGTTTTTAGCCTGGGAAGGTAGCTGCTAAAAATACCGGTTTAACTTATCAGTTCCAAATTATGCAATCCATTGGTGTACCAACTGAAGAAATAGCCAAATTTGCTGACCCTAACCACTGGTTAGGGTATTTCCCACCTAACGCCATCGTAATTTATTATTTAAATTTATAATTTTAATATTTTTAGTCCGATGTGAAAGCTTTAGGTTGTAAAGTAGACTGGCGTCGCTCCTTCATCACTACCGATGCCAACCCTTTTTATGATTCGTTTGCCAGATGGCAGTTTAACCAACTTAAGGCAACTGATAAGATTAAATTCGGTGAACGTTACACCATCTTTTCACCTTTAGATGGACAACCCTGTATGGATCACGACCGTCAATCCGGTGAAGGAGTAGGACCTCAGGAGTACACCGCTATAAAAATCGAGATGAAGGCCTGGGCCCCATCCGCTCAAACTATTGCCGATGCTAGTACCCAGTTAACTGGAAAGCAAGTTTATATGGTGGCTGCTACCCTCCGACCTGAAACTATGTAAGCTTACATTCTTTGTATTTAATTGCTAATAGGTTTGTAAGGTACGGTCAGACTAATTGTTTTGTCGGTGTAGATTTGGATTACGGTGCCTACCAGGTATCCGATATCGAAGTATATATCTGTACCGAGCGTTCAATCCGTAACATGTCTTTCCAAGGTTTAACTGCCGAAAAGGGAGTTTATCCTCTTCTTGCTTCCTTCAAAGGTAGGGATTTGATTGGTTCCAGAGTTAAAGCTCCACTCACCTCCTACCCCGAAGTTTATGTACTTCCTATGGACAACGTTTTGGCTAATAAGGTAAATTTAAATACTTATTTGTATTAAATGTATTTTCAATTAGGGTACTGGTGTCGTAACTTCAGTTCCTAGTGATTCACCTGACGACTTCGCCACTCTACAAGATTTGATCAAGAAGGCTGACTACTACAATATCAAACCGGAGTGGGTAGAACCTTTCCCCGCTATCCCTGTAATTCGTACTCCACAGTACGGGGATCTGACTGCACCTGAGGTATGTAAGGAACTTAAAATTCGTTCGCAGAAGGACCGAGAGCAGCTCGCATTGGCTAAAGAGATCGCTTACAAAGAAGGCTTCTACAACGGTACCATGCTGGTAGGTCCTTACGTCGATCTTCCAGTACAGGAAGCCAAACCTAAAGTGAAGGCTGACCTTATTGCCGCTAATCTTGGTTTCAACTACTGCGAACCTGAGAAACAGGTTATGTCTAGATCCGGCGATGCCTGTGTAGTAGCCCTGTGCGATCAGTGGTACTTGGATTACGGTGAACCTATGTGGCTCGAGTTGGCCAAGAAGTGTTTAGCTAAGCTTAATACCTACGGTGAGGAGCCCCGTCATCTGTTCGAGAAGACCTTGGATTGGTTGAACCAGTGGGCCTGTGCCCGTTCTTATGGTCTCGGTTCCAAGGTACCTTGGGACGAGTCTTTCCTCATTGAGTCCTTATCAGATTCCACCATCTACATGTCCTACTACACCATTGCTCATCTTCTCCAGGGAGATACCTTGGATTCTTCGAAACCCAACGCTTTAGGTATAACTGTGGATCAGATGACTGATTCGGTGTGGAGCTACGTACTTACCGACGGACCTTACCCTCAGGATACTACCATATCCAAGGAAGCTTTGGAAACCATGAAACAGTCAATGGACTACTTCTACCCGTTAGATCTCCGTGTCTCCGGGAAGGATCTCATACCGAACCATCTTACCTTCTCCATCTATAACCACGTGGCATTGTTCAAGGAGGAGAAGTGGCCGCTCGCTTTCCGCTCCAACGGCCATCTGTTACTCAACGGAGATAAGATGTCTAAGAGTACCGGGAATTTCATGACCGTGAAGGACTCCGTCGACAAATACGGTGCCGATGCTACCCGTATCGCCTTGGCGGATGCTGGTGACTCCAATGAGGACGCCAACTTCGATGAGAAAACGGCCGACACCGCCATCCTACGACTTTTCACTTTATTAGAATGGGTTGAGGTAATTTACTTTTTTTAGTCAACAATTATTTACTTTTTGGTTCTGTAGGAGGTTTTAGCCAAGCCTGAGGCCCTACGTCAAGGTGCTAAGGACTCGTTCCACGACCTGGTGTTCGAACACGAAATGAACCAACTGATTCTAGCTGCTGAGCTCAGCTACGACCAAATGCTATTCCGTGACGCTCTCAAACACGGGTATTATGAGCTACAGAACGCTAGGGATACCTACAGGGATGCCACCTTGGAAGAAGGTATGCACCACGATCTGGTGATCCGGTTCGTAGAAGTCCAAGCTTTACTCATCGCTCCCTTCACCCCTCACTACTCCGAACACGTCTGGAAGGAAGTTTTGAAGAAGGTAGTTTACAGACGTTTTCAAATATTAATCTCATTCTATTAGCCTGAATCCATCATGCAAGCCGCCTTCCCTACCGTTAGTATGCCTGTAGATAACAGTGTATTGGAGGCCGCTGATTACCTCCGTAAAGTGCTCAAGAAGGTTAGGGAACAGGAGGGTGCTGGCCTTAAGAAGGCTAAGAAGTCTAAAACCCCCGTCGTAGCCTTCGATCCTACCAAACCTAAAGCTCTAACCATCTACGTCGCTACCACCTTCCCACAGTGGCAAGAGGTTGTAATGGAAGTGCAGAAGCAGTTCTACAACCAAGTACTTCCTCTATCTTTTTATTTTTAACTTAACTTCTTTTTTAGGATACTGATACCTTTGATGATGTAGGTCTTAGACAGAAATTGACCGAACTAGGTATGATGAAGGATAAACAAGTTATGCCTTTCGTCAACGAAATTAAGGTAAATTTATATACTTTCATAAGATAAAAGTGCTAACTCATATATTTAGAAACGAGTAGTAGCTAGCGGACCTTCCGCATTCAACCGTGCTCTCACCTTCGACGAACAGGCTACCCTCAACACCAACCAGAACTACATACGTAGGAGTCTGGGATACACCAGCCTGAACATCGAACTTACTGGTAATGAGCCTATCTCCGGTAAGGTTGCTCTACCTGGTGAACCTCTAGTTTCTTTTGTCAACGTCTAACTACTTTAAATCAGATGTTTAGAAATAAAAAAAAATTATGATAGTCTGTAGTTTTTTAAAATTAGTACTGTTGTGTGAAACTTAAAACTTAGAGCATTTTATTTATTTTAAAAACATTCAAATCAAGGAAATAGCACGCCCGATTTTATGAAACTTTCAATATTTATAGAGTAAAACTTAGTAGTTGTTCCAAAGATCGGTAGGAAAAAGTTGACGCATCTTATACCAGTGAATCTTAGCTGAAAACCATTGTAGTCCATCTAAATGGTTGTTACGGTCGGTTAGGGGAGCGACATTATCATTTAAGTACTTATTAAGAGGAACTTCATACTTAGAGTACGTGTTGAGGGTTCTATACCGTGTAGATTGATAATCTTCAATAGATGGAGCAGATCCGAATTTGATAGGGGTTTGAGAGGCAAAGAATACTAAGTTGATGATATTTTCGGGGTTTTTGAAATCTTTTGTTTCAGAGAAGAGACGTACATGAGGGAAAACATTTTTCAAGGTATTGGTTACGGTGGAGAAAGTGAGGTTGAAGGGGTAGACTATACCGCCAACATAGTTGAGTGCTAGTACTCCGTTTGGTTGCAACGCGTACTTACACAGCTGCAAAGCTTCTACGGAGAACAGGGACTTTGGGACGGTACCACCCGAGAAGACATCATGTAGGATATAGTCGTAGGTCCCCGGCTGCACCTGTTCCAAAAACTGACGTCCGTCTTCGATGAACACGTTTTTAGGACGGACTAAATCGAAGTACTGTTCGGCGTAGTCCACCACCACTGGATCAATCTCTACAATATCAACCGCGACACCGTCTTTGATTAGATATTGGGCTGAGATACCTATTCCCAACCCAATCTGTAACGCTTTAGGTGGATTGAAACGCTTCCCTTTGACCATGTTCACCATCTCCATGAAGTAGAAGGAAGAGAACATCGAATCTCCGTAATCCAAAAATTTACCACCCAGGATAGAGTGGCCCGACCTAAGTACCCTTACGTTATGTTTCTTATCATAGAAAACCGATACCCAACCAGTCTTAGACTCGTTACGAGCTAGTACGTCAATCCCATACGAAATGTTGTAATGCGATTTTTTGAGTTCCGGGGTACACTGAGGCACCATAAGTAAAGTGCAAGCTACCACTACAAATGTACAAGCCGGTAGCACCTTATAAAGTATATTAGAACTATAAGTCTGCAGCAGAGTGAAGTTGAGGAACAAAGTTACAAGGCTGCAAGTTAAACTGGTGAGCATAAAGTTGATACAACTTGATTCGAAGAATGTAAGGAACTGAGGCCAGTTGGTGGTTAAACCTACACCCAAAACTATAGAAGCGAAATGTACCGAAATCAAAGTGATAGCGTGTAACTTGGTATCCTCCAACTTGAAGAAACTAAGATGGTGTAAAAATAGACTGCAATTTAACCATCCAGCGCTCACAATAGGAAAGTATACAGGTACGATGTAAGCCAGTTGAGATGAATATAAGGGGCCGAAATATTCAGCAAGCCAATGCAAAGAGAGAGTGCAGATATGAGATAAACTAAGAGATAGACCTATATACCCCAACATCACTGATAAAAGTCTTACAAACTGGTTATGGTAGTAGGACCCTAAACTTAAGCCTACTATCAATGCAGCAAGACAGGTTGGATAGTAGAATTGATAAGGAAAGAAGTTGCCTAAAAGTGGTTCCAGGAATTTGGGAAAAACATTCACAGTTGTAACTACCACATGTGAAGTCAAAGGTGCTACAAAAATAGTGAACATCATCAATTCTATAAAAGAAAACTGATCACTTGAACTCCCAATAACTTTCTTACCAATATCTACCTTTTCATCAAACTCTTTTATATCCTTATCCGTATCTTTGATAATACCCTCATTACTTTCATTTTCATCACCTTTCCTAATTTTTCTTGTACGTACTGTCATATGTTGGATCTTAAATCGATTTGTAATAGCTACTTTTTCTTATTTCTCTCAATTTATTTCAATAAAGCTTACGAATTCTGATTGAAATTAGTGTAATCTTTGTATAATTTGATTCAAGCTCTGGTACTCATACGTGTCACTTTCAATTAACCCTTATTTATCAATTCCAGATTTAAAATTTAGAATTCTCAGCTTAAATTCAATTTAAACCAAGCCAAATATCTATAATTTTCTTAACTCTAACTCATAAAGAACGTACGTTCAAACTAGGGAAGCTATAGTGCTCGGTTTAAACTCTTTATCGTTGTAAACAGGTACTTTTATTTTATCCCAAAGGCTTTGTTATTGATTTAACCTGTTCCCTCAATATAAAATTTAGAAATCAATTTCCCTATTAACCCTCAGATTCCTATATGTCTATTTTTTAGCCCTAAAAACAGATGCATAAGAATCCAAGGGTTATTTTTTTTTATTTAGAAAAATAAAAACCAGCTTACTCACTACCTCAGCATTTGGTTTTCTTGTAAATATGTGAAGCAGTGGTTTGTAATTGAAATATTTATCTAAACTTAAGTAGTAACAATACAAAAAAGGGGATCTGATATATAATAAAAGTGTACAATGGAGAAAAATATTAGTTGTAAAGCATTAAGAGATAGTTTGTATATATTAGCATATATTTATAGCAGGTAAGAATAGTAATAGAAATCTCTGAAATAGCTAAATAAATAGATAATACTACTATTATATTATCAATAGTTCTAAGTACTATAGATTATTAAATATACTAGCAAAGCTAAAAAAATAATAAGTGTTACTTATATATTATAAAACATAGCATTTATTAATAAATTTTTTTATTAAAGTATAAAAATATAGATTCTTAGTATAAGGATGTATTTAGAATTTATTGTTAGTAATTAGTGTTAAATTTAAAAAACTTACAAAAAAGTAGTTATTTATTAAAAAATATATAATTTTAATTAATAAATTAAATTATAGTTTAGTATAATAAATTGCTTTAGTATTTAAAATATACTAAAAATAAAAATTAATTAAATACTATTTAATTTACTAATAATATTAAAAATAAAAAACTTAACTATACATTTGTTAAATTTTAATAAAATTAATTTATCTTTAATACAAATTAGTTTAAAGCTATATTAATTTTTTTAAATAATAAAAAAATAATTAATAATTAAACAATTTTAAACTTAATATTAAATAAATTAAAACTTAAATTAAAATTATTTAGTAATAATATTAATATTAAAAATATTTTCATTTAAATATTTAAGTTAGATTAAGTTAAAAAAACTGAAAATTATAATAAAAGCTATTTATTTTATATAAATAATGAATAATAATATTTTAATAATTTATAATATAATTTTAGCTTTATTTAATTAGTAACTTAATATTTATTAAATAAAACAATTAATAAAAAGCTACTCATTTATTATAAAATTAACTATTTTAATTTTTTTTAATTTTAACTAAATAATACTTTTATAAATACTATAGTAATAAAAATACTAAATATATTTATTTTATTTTAATTATATTTACTAATATAATAATTTATAAAGTATATTTATTAACATATTAAAATAGTTAAAAATAATTTATTAAAAACTTTAAAAAGATAATATTATATTAGTAAAAGTATTTAAAATATAAAACTATTTTTTATTTATTTTTATTTTATATAAAATAAATAAATAAATATTATTATAAAATTATAATTATTATAACTATACTAAAATTTAAAAAAAAATAAAAATAAAAAACTAAAATTACTATAATACTAAGTTAAAAGTAATAAAAGTAGTTAATTTAACTAGTAAAAAAACTAGTTTAAAATTAAAAAATATTAATATAATTTTTTAATTATAGACTTAATTATTTATATATTAATTAAGTATAATAAATTACATAAATTAAAAAAAATAAATAAACAATAATTTTAAATAAAAGTTCTAATAATTTAATAAAAAATTTCAATATAAAATTAGATAAATTTAATTATAATAAAATATTAAATTAGCTAAAAAATTATTTTTTAATAAACTTTAAAGTTAAAATATTAAAAAAAGCTTTTAATTTTGCTTTTTAATCTTTTTAAATACCTTTTATTAATAATACTAAGTATATTAAAAATATTTTAATTTTTATTTATACTTATAAGTTATTATACTAAATATTACTTAGTAAAAATATATTTAAAAATTAGTCTATACTAAATAGTACTTAGTAAAAGTATTCTTATAAATTAGTCTAAGTTAAATGATAAGTTAGTAGTTATTATACTATTAAATAAAAAATAAAAATAATTAAGTTTAGTTAAATAAGCTAAATATTATAACTTATAATATTATAGTTAATAAAATTTAATTTAAAAAAGTTAAAAAATCTACTATATAACTTAATTAGATTATATATTAAAGTAAATATATTTAATATATAAGTATATTAAAAGCTAAAAATTAAAAAAAAATTATTAATATAAAAAAGTTACTTTTTAGATATAATAATATTAAAAAACTTAAAAAAGCTTATAAAATTAAAGGTAAATATTTTTTAATAATTAATCTATTATATTTAGTAATATAGTATATATATATAATTAACTTTATATATTTTTAAAAAAATTAAAAATTAACTTTTATATTAACTATTTAAAAAAAGCTTTTATAGTAAAAATAATAATAATAAATATTATATTACTAATAAAAATAAAATAAATTTTTTTAAATATAGCTTAAAAATTTAAAATTATAATTATAATATTAATATTTATTTTAATTATTAAAATACAATAAAATTTAAAGCTTTATTTTAAAAGTTTTAAAAAAAATTATTATACTTAAAAAAATAATAAATGTTAAAAACTATATAGAAGTTTTTAAATTTTATTATAGTAGTTTTATATATATGTATAAATAAGTATAAAATTATTATTTATATA
The DNA here is from genome assembly GCA_037055185.1 of Capillidium rhysosporum. NCBI lineage: Eukaryota > Fungi > Entomophthoromycota > Entomophthoromycetes > Entomophthorales > Capillidiaceae > Capillidium > Capillidium rhysosporum. The sequence goes on along the minus strand of JAWQFY010000213.1, from coordinate 810 downwards.
TAGTAATGCAAATGCTTAAATTATTAAAATAATAGCTAATTATATTTTATTTAATAGTATTATAATTTTAAACTAGCTTTATATAGTAAAAACTAGTATAGTTTTTAATTTTATTTTTATTAAAATATTTAAACTATTTTAATAAGCAAAATTTATTTAAATATTAAATTAATTATAACTTAAAGTAAACTTTAGATAAAAGTTATATTATTAAATAAATTTATTAAAATTTTTTAAATATATATATTAAAAGAAACTAAAACTTATATAAATAAAAGTAGCTAAAATATATATAGTTTATTTATAAAGTTTATTTATTTTTAAATAAATTAAATTATATTAAATTTAATAAAATAAGTTTTTAAATATATATATATATTTATAATTATTAACTTTTAAAAACTTTAATGGTATATTTTTTCAATTTAATATAAAATATATTAAGCTATTAGCATAAATATTAAATATTAAATATATATAATTAAAAAATATATATTTTAGATTTATTAGTAATATTTATAAAAAAAGCTATTAGTTTACAATAATATATAATTATATACTTTTTATTTAATTATATTATTCCAAATTATTTAAATTATTAAAAACTATATTAAATATATTATTATTAATATAGTAAACTAGTTTTATATATAATATAATAATATATATAATAAAATTAGAGTTTTTAATAAAATTATTATTATTGATAATTTTTATATTATAATTAATATACTATTAATAGTATAATTAAAAAATAATTAGTTTATCTTTTTTAAAAAACTAAAAAGCTAAAATTAATATTTAATATAA
>JAWQFY010000212.1:0-43968 GCA_037055185.1 Capillidium rhysosporum | reverse complement strand
AATATACTAACTTAAATATTCTATTTTTTAGCTTAAATTATAATATATCTATATTATATTATAATATATATATTTAAGTTTTTTAAAAATAAGCAAACTTATTTAATTATATTTTTTTAAAAAGTATTTACTTTTAATCTTTTAAATATATTTTTAAAAATTTTAAGTATAATAAGCTATTAATATAAATTATATATATTTTTTATTTTATTTTATTTTTAGTTTTTTTAATTTTTAAAAATATATATACTTTTATAACTTTTTTTAAATTAAGTTAAAAATTTACTATTTTTATAACTATTTTACTTTATTAAAAATTTTATTTTAATTAAATTTGATTATAATAATATAAGTATTTATTTAATAGAGTTTTTTTATTAAACTTATTTTTTTCTTATTTTATAGCTTTAATTTCTAAAAATATTTATTTATAATTTAAAATTTTATTTTATTTTATTAGAAATTAATAAATTATAATACTTTAAAATATTATATTATTTTTTAAGTAAAATTTTATCTTTTAAATAAATATATTTAAATTTTTTTCAGCTAAAATGTTAAAACTTTTTACTAATTAGTTTAAAAATATTTAATTTACTTCAATTACTTTTATTAAAACTAAAAATTTTAGTTTAATAAATTTAAAGTTTAAAATTTTGCATTAATTACTAAAATAGTTATAATGCTAGTTATAAATTTTTATATTAAATAGTTTTTTTTAATAATGTTATAAAAAGTAAATATTTACTTTTAATTAATTTATATATATATTATTCTAATATTTAGAATTAAGCTTTTATAATAATATAAATAGCTTTAAATAGTTATTTTTACTAAATTTAAAGCTAAAATATTTTTTAGCTTAATTTAAGTATATAAAAAGCCTAAAATAAAAGTAAATTAAATAAAAATTTTAAATAGCTTTTATAATTAAAATAAAGAAAAAAATTTTTTTTTTAATAATATAGTATTAAATATATTTTAACTATTAAAAACTATTTATAAAAGCTTTTATATATTTATTAGATAAAAAACTAAATTTTAAAAAAAGTAATTTATTTAACTTTTATAACTTAGCTAAAATTATAAACTAAATTTTTATATAAAAATATTATACAAAATACTATTAAAAAAAGTTAACTTAATAAGCTATTTTTTATAGATTTTTATTTTTAAATAATTAATAACTTTTAATAAAACTTTAAAAAAAGTATAATTTTAAATATTATTTAATTTGAGCTGTTTTTTTAAGCTATACTTAGCTTTTCACTCTTTTTTCCATATTTTAAAAATAGTATTTAATGCTTAATCTACTTTTTTTCTAAAGTAAAATCTTAAAAAAATACCTTTTAAAGTATGTTAATTATTTTCTAAATTTAAAATTTTAATTTAATATATTAAATATAAAGTTATAACTTTTAATATATAAATTAATTATTTTAATATATTAATATTATATACCTACTACTTATATAAATAAGTATAAAACTTTATTAAATATTTATTTTAACTACTTTATAATACTTTATTTTTAACAGCAAGTTTGCTCTAAAATTAGTTTTTTACCAGTAATTATTTTTCTATTTACATATTCTAATACTTTTTATAAGGTAATAATTAAGTTTTAGTAAATTACTGGTTGTTTATTGTAGTAATTCCCATAATTTTTTAAGTTATTTTTCATATTAGCACTATATGCTCTTTTAAGTACCCCTTTCTCTACTCTCTGTACTGCTATAAAAGTGGATTATTCTCTTCAGTAAGGAGGCCTTCTTTATTTACATCTGCTTTCTTGCTCTTTATAAGAACAACTTTTCTTACAGCACTTTTTGGCACTTGCCTAATATGGCTATGTCTGCTCCCCCTCCCCCAGAATTCTTTTTTTAAAAAACTTAATATGTGGCTAAAAAAGATAGGTTCACCTCTAAACCTTTATTAAAAAATGTGAATTTTGTCAACTTTGCCACAACAAACAATAGAAAAATTATAAAATTTAAGTTATGAAACACTTCCAAATACTAAAATAAGATCGAGGAAATTCGTAATGTTGTTACAATAAAGCTATTTTAAACAGTCGCCACTATATTAATTTAAAACTTTATCTAATCCTATAGCTGTTCGCTTTTGCTATTAATTTTCCGCTATAGAATATTTGGATGTTCCACAACTGTGGATTGATAATTAAAATAGTAATTAAATACAAATTAAGCTAAAAACGTGAAAATGGAATAAAAAATAATTAGTGTTTGATACATTTTGTTTTTATATTAATAGCTAGGTTAAGCGAAATATTATATGGCTGAAAATTAGTATCAATAAAAAAACGATTGTATAAATTTTATCTCCAGCAGACACGATCCTTTTTCTAAAAGGTTGGGAAATATAGTTTAGAATCTGATGTTTTTATTTAAACGGTGTGGAGTTAAAGTTATTAGGTGGGTTAACCGATATATAAGCTAAAAATAGGCTACACAAATTTTTACTTTAAAATTTGATCTATAAATTTTGTATATAAAGACCAGTATAGTAGTTCATTTTAAACTATCTCAAAATCAATTTGATTTCTGTACAGCTAAGTTTAACAAAAGTTAATTAATCGGCATGAAATTGACATCCAACATTATTGTAATATATTTTAATGTGTACAATGAATTAACTTAAACAATCATTAGTTATTCGCATGCATCGCATTCCTGTTATCCATAACTTTGACAGCTGCAAAGGGGTTGGCTAATCCTAATTATCCCGTCGAAGCTAGTGGCCAGTACCCAACTAAATCGAATTTTCATTCACCAGCTCCAATTGACGAAAAGGATACGTCCAAATATATTGGTAAATACATAATCGCTGATGGAGATTTGGCCGACCCTAGCAGAACCGTAAGTTAGTTTTACTATACGTTATAGTTTGGATTAATTTTATATACCTTTAGATTAAAGAATCCCAGATACCTAAACCTTACCGTATAGTGAAGGAAGGCGATTTCATTACTACCGATTTCGTGGAAGATAGGTTAACTTTAACCGTCGATGAAAACAGGCAGATTCTTAAAGCTGTCTATGGATAAGTGAACTTCGTTTTATAAATTTATACTTTAAATAAACGTTAAAGGATTACAAATTATAATAATATCATATTCAAGTTGTTACCTTTATACAAAAGATATTAACTAACAATTAATTATAATAATAAACTTCTAGTGTTATATACCTAGACATAAATCGAATATCCATATAAACAAATTTAATTAAAAACATTAATTACGAGCTAAGACGTTTAGCTTAATGGATTAGCCAAAACACTTTCGATGAAGTAAACGATAGCGGGTAGGATATCTTTACCGACAGGGATAATATTAGAAGGAGGTAATACGAAACCGTTAGGGGTATTAGCGTTGGGAGAAAGTTCGATAGTGTAACCGTAAGTCTTTCTACCGGTGTTGTAGAACCAGTCGGAGGCAGTACCTGAGGCAGCGTAGAGGTCGATAGTCTTCTGATTGACGTAGGCGGTACCTCTAACTGCAGCGATAGTGTTTTTGATACCTTCACCTACAGCCTTAAGCTTAGCCTCATCGGGAGCATCGTTGTAGGTGGTACCGTAAGGACGTAGTACCAACTGGGAGTAGGAGTGAATGTCGATGGCACCGGCGATAGCACCCTGAGAGTTATAGTAGGCGTTAATAGCTTTAGTTTCCGGTTCAGAACCAGCTGAGGGACCACGGTAGGTTTCGGAAGTGGGGGAGGTGGAGGAACCGTTTCCGCCCCAAGCGTAAGGGAAGTTACGGTTTAGATCAACACCGTCACCACCGGCTACAGCGTGGGTGTTCTTACGCCAGAGACGTTGACCATTCCAAGTTCTGATGTAACCATCGGGGTTGACGATAGGTACAGCTACGATCTCAACTTTGTCCAAGATGTTCTTAATCTTAGGGTCTGATTCACGGTTTTGGACCAAGTGGTTAATGACGTAGGATAAAGTTGAACCGGTGATCCATTCACGGGCGTGGATCAAAGATTCTAAGTAGATTTTCTTCTTAGCAGCACCGTTGGGGTTGGTGACATGTACGGCAGCTATATCTTTACCACCGAAAGATTTACCGATCGATGGGTTGTACTTTACTACAGTAGGGAAAGAAGTAGATAAACCCTTGTAGAAAGCTAAAAGTTCGTCGTAGTTATGGTAGGCAGCGAAGAAATCGGCATTGGCAGCACGGCTGTTATTCTCGACAATAGAGTCTTGGATAGTCTTGGATAAATCTTCGATATCAACTTTGAAATCGAATTTACCACCGTTGGCTTTCTTCAAAGCTTCAAGCTGGGTAGGATTGACACGAGCTTTAACTTGGTTTCCAGACTGAGACCATACATCAATAGTATCAAGTAAGCTATTTAACTCCGAGTTGGAGGTGAAGCTGATTACCTTCTCACCCTTGTAGTAGTTGACATCAGAAGGGAGTGCTGATACAGCTGATAATAAAGTAAGTGCTAATAAAGAGAGAACTTTGAACTGCATCTTTTCGTTTGCTAAATTGTTGCTGTAGATTTACTTTTCTTCATCATTTATATAGGTACTTTGAAAATATACGAGCTGTAGCTAAATATTGTAATGATATGTCATACTTTTATGGCAAATACGTCCTTCCCCTTGTGATTTTAATCCAGTTCAATATTAAACCTTTTAGATTTAGTACAAAAACTTAGTGTATTAGGTATGTTTCGAAATGTATTGCATTAAATTCAAAGTCAGTTGTATTATTTTTAATAAATAAGGCGAATAATATCACATTTTAGCTCATATTATTTTTATAAATCGCTAAAAGAGAAGGATGATAAGTATTTTTGAGGTTGCATACGCTTTAGCAGTATCTGATACTACAACCCATTTATAAGCACATCCTTGTTACATCCTTGTTTACGCCCCAATAAATTTAGGCTAGTGACGCAACTTCTATAAATTCCCTTGAATTATTGTTCGTTTTGTGCTCATTAGACATGTCAGTTCTTTTTCGATCCTTTGACAAACGATCACTGTACTTCGTCAATTTAAAATAAACAATCCCAATAACTTCTATTTATGTAATAAGTTAGAGATATACAAAAATAGTGATGTCATGAATAGTAAAACTGTGGTGTTGTTATGCCTAAGCTATATCGAAACCAATATGATTTTAAACGTGACTTAACTTTAATTTGATTTTTTACTTGTATAAACAAGCTGAAAGTTTAGCAAACTAAACTAAAACCTTAAATTCGTAAGCTTAAGATCAGCTAAATTTTAAATAACTTTTCCAGATTAACCCTCTTTGTACTAAATAAACTGCACAAGCACATTAAGAATTATAAACCAACTCAGCTGAACTTCAAAATCCATCAATCATCTAAACTTTGAACGCCTAAGAGAATATGAAAATTTTCGGAATTTTATTCCTTTAATTGATGGGGATAAGAGAGTTAACTAGCGAGGTTTTTAGTTTTAAAAAAAAGTAAATAGCACCTTATTTACCAAAAAAAATGCTATAAAACACTATTGCTTAAAGAAAGGTGTCAAACCATATTTTAAGTATAAATATCAGCTTTCAAAATCTTATCTCGTTTTAAATAAATTTCATGTTTATCAATATAGTTAAAGCCAATAAGTTGAAATATTAGATCTGGATTTATAAATTTTTATCGCTTCACAAAAATTGCGTATATTATTAAAAAAATGACATGATTTCCGATAAGCTAAAAAATGTTTTACTTCATAATAGCTAATCAACTGTATTTACTATTTTTACACTGATGAAGAATTTAGACATTTGGCGTTTATATTACCTCATAATTCATCTAATTTTTTTTACACGAATTCTATAATACTACCAAAAATTTTAATACAAATATCCAATAATTAAAACAATTAATTTTATTTTTTAATATTTTTTAAGTATAGCTTGACAAATTTGATTTATTTTTAGTAGCTTTATATAATTTTAAGCAATATATAATTAAATTACATTGTATAAAACTGTATAAACTATTATACTTTGGTTTATTTTTAATAAGTTTAAAATTTAGCAAACTTCAAACATTTTTAAGTCCTATAAATTTACTATTTAACAATGTGGTATATATAGCAAAATTATGAAAGCAAGCTTTTATTTTTTAACTTTAATAACCTGTTAACTTTAGTTTTAAAAACAAAAATAAAATTATATATTACTTAATATAAAGTATAATAAATAAAATTTTATATTTATATTAAAATATAATTAGTTATTTAAAGTAATATACAAATAATCTAAAAATTAGATTATTTTTTAAGATTTAGTTTTCATAAAGTAATAACTTTATTTAATGCTATTAATAATTAAAAATATATAATAAGTTAAATAATATTAAACTAATTAGAATAGTTTTTATATTTTAATAAATATATAATTTATAAACTGAAATAGTTTAATAATATTTATAAAATATTTTTCTATATTTTTTACTACAACAGATTATTATTAACAGGTATAATAGGCTAGTTATTAATATTAGAATTTTTAAATCTTTTTTTTTAAATAAACCTTTTTTAAATTTAATAATTTTTTTATTTTTATTAAATATTTTTATAGTAACTATTTTAATATATATATATTTGACTTTTTATTATTATTTGTAAAAATCAAATTATTTTTTTTACATTTAATTTATATAAAATCAATTTTATTTATATATTTTAATGTTAACATTTTTTAAAATAGGAAAAATAGTTATATTATTTATTTAAAATTTTTTGCTTTATTTATATTAGTTTATAAATATAACTTTAATAAATATTATATCTTAGTATTAATTAATTTTGCTTTTATTAAATATATAATTTACCTTAACTAGTTTATTTTAATATTATTTTACTTAATATTTTTAATTATTTTATTTTAATTTTTAAGCTATTTTTTTCTTTTATTTATTAATAAATAATAATATTCTATTTAATACTAAAAAATTAAAATTACTTTTTCTAATATTTTACTAAAAGCTTTTATAAAATAATCATTTTAAAGTTATTAAAAAGATAATTAATTAAAATAAAATAAAAAGTTATTTTTATTATAAGAATAATAAATTATAAAAAAAGTTAAGCTATAGTAAAGTTTATAAGTTAGTATTATTATATTTATTTAATTTGATAGCTAGTACAATAAGTAAAATTTAAATTAAGTTTTATTATTTTTAATTTTTAATATTTATTAAAATAATTATAAATTTTTATTTTAGTTAATTTATTATAATAAATTTAATATTAAATAAATATTTATTATTATTTTACTTTAAAATTAAAGTTTTTAAAAATTAAGCTAAATTTAGTTAAAATTTTTTATATTTTTATATATTAATTATTAAAAATATTTTAATGATTTAACATATTAAAAAGTAAAATATAAAAAAGTATATAGTTTAAAATACTTAATTAATAAGCAGTTTAAATATTATAAATTAAAAAAAATTGTAAATAAGTTAAATAAAATAAATAAAATATAAATAAAATATAAATAAAGTTATATTAAAATTTTATAATACATTTATAATATTAAAATAAAAATTTTATTAAATATATATATTAAATATAATTTAAATTAAAAAACATATTGTAGTAATTTTAAAAAAAAATGTTTATTTTAAAATACTTTATTAATATTTAAATATATACTTTTTAGCTAATAGCTATAAAATTTAAGCCAAACTTTTTTATTAAAATTATATAATAAAATCTATATACTTTTTATAGCTATTTATATATTTTTAATTTAGCTTTAATATATAATTTTTTTTTATAATTTTTAATTATTATATAATATAAAAAGTAATAGTATTATATTAAAATAGTTAAATATTTTTTATAGCTATATTATAAAAATATTAGTATTAAAATTACTTTATAAAAATATATTAAGTATTTTTTATATATTTAAAATATAGCTTTATAATTTAACTTTAAAGCTACTGAATTTATATAAATTAAAAGCTAATATATAATTAATATTTAATGCTATATAAATTTAAATAATGTTATTTATATAATTAGTAAATTTTTAGTTTTAAAATATAATTTTAAAACTAAATTAACTATTTTTTTAAATTGTTTTAATAATATATTATAATAATAAGGTTTTACTTTAATATTTTGCTTAGTCTAAAAACTATTTAATTTTATTTATACTTAAAAGTCTTTTTAATATACCTAAAAAAAATAAAAGTAAAACTTTATAATTTTGCTTTATTATATTTAATATATTAAAGTTTTATATTATAGAGTTATTTATTTTTTTAATATATAGTATTATAAAAAAATATTTAGAAAAGATATATTAAGTAAAGCTAAATAAGTTAAGCTAATATTTTAGCTGTTTAAAAATTTAAAATAATATATTAAAGCTATATTTTAATATATTATAGTTTTAAAAAAAAATATATTTAAAAATTTTGCATATATAATATATACTTTATATATTTTCTTATAGTAAAAGTTAAATATTTATTTAAAGCTACATTATAAATAGCTTTAGTTATATTATTAATTATATAATTATACTATATTTACAAATATTAAAAAGTGCTTTTTAATTAAAATAAATTAAATATTTAATAGCTTTTAGTAAAATATATTAAATATTATATGCTTTAAAAAATATATAAAATAAATAAATATAAATTTATTTATTTATTTTTAGTTAGTTTAATTAGTTTATTTTTTATTTAATATTTAAAACTAAAATTAGCTACTTTTAAAAGTAGCTAATTGCTTATTTATTTTTAAATTTTAATAACTATAAATATTATAAAAATATATACTATTAGTATTTATTATAGTATAAAATTTTATTAATATAAAAAAAATTAATTTTAAAAAATAATATTTATATTAGCTATTTATAAAAAGTTTTAAAATAAAAAATTTAATATATATTAATAATATAATAAAAAGTAGATAATAATTTAAAAATAATTATTTAGTTTAATAAATATATTTTTAATAATATTATATTAGTAATTAAAATAAAATAAAATATTTTTAGGTTATATTTAAAAGCTTAAAAATTTTGAAAACATAAATATAATTTTATTATTAATTTTAATAAGTTTAATAGATTTAAAGTAAAACATTAAAGCTAAATAAATATTTTATATAGCTTAAAATTAGCTATAAAATTAAAAATAATTAATATTAAAATAGTAATAAAATTATTAAATCAGTTTATAAAAATTATAAAAAACAAGTATAAAACTATTATTTATATATTATATAATATAGAAATTTATATTTTTAAGTATAATAATTAATTATATTTTAGCTAACTATATTAAAGCTTAAAGTTAACTTTATATAATTAAAGTATATATATTTAAATAATAAACTAGCTAATATTTAAGGTAAACTTTAAATAAAAATATAAGGTAGTTTTAAATAAACTTATCAAAAAAATTAAAAAATATACAAATAACTATAAATAAAAACTTATATATATAAAGCTAAAAATATAAAATTTACTCTTAAATTATATTTATTTTTTAATAAAGTATAATATAATAAATTTAATAAAGTAAGCTTTTTAGATTTTTATTTTTAAAAAAATAAAAATAATTAAAATCCTATAATTTAAAAATTTAAAATATAAGTTATTACTATAAATTATATAAATATAAAACTTTTACTATAGTAAAAAACTAAATTATATATATTAGTTAGATTTACTAATTGCTATATTTTAGTTTCCAATCCTTTATTAGCTAGTATGCAAATTAAATTTACTAACACTTTTTTAAAATTTCTAGTAAATAGTATTAAAATTATTTATATTAATAATATATTTTTATTACTAGTTTTTTTTAGCTTCTTTTTTACTTTTACATTCTTATTTCTAAATTAGCCTAGTATTTCACTTTTAACTTTTAAAGCTTAATTTTTTTAATGCTTTTAGTATTTTTAGTATAAACTATAGTTTATATATATATTTTATTTTCTAATTTCTTTGACCTACAACTAGAAAAATCCTTTCTATTCCTATTAACTACCAGTTTACCACTGAATCTTTAGCTTATATCCTTGCCCATTCACATTAACTAGCTTTTCATTATCTCAAAGTTTATTATAGTTTTTTACTAATGAAACATTTGAGTTTTGTACTTACAAGAAAAAAAAGCATAAAATACAATTGTTCTTAGTTAAGTTAATAAACTACGACATTTCCTTTTTAAAATATTTATTCAAGTTACAAACTAACTACTTTTATTTAAAATATCATTATCCTAAAATTTTATAAACAATTACTATTTTAAATAGCCAATAATATCGTATTTCGTACCTAAAATTTGTGACTTTCTTTTTAAACGTGATACCGAAATATTTCCTAAATAGTTTTCATTGTTTCATCAGATTTCTGTTAGTGACTAGAAAATTTCTCATCAACCATTCCATGTAAAAGTCAGATTTAATTAGTAATTTTTATTGAGCATTGATGAAGCTATAGACGTTCAAAGACGACCTTGTAAATAAAGCCAGGCCAGTAGTTTAATTAATTAATAAGATTTCAAAATTTTCTATTAGCTTTTAGTTTAACCGATATCATTATATCTAATAGTTTAAATCAAAATTAGAAATTGATAAATAGATAAACCTAAGTTTAGCTGGGTTAAACGTTATATAAACTAAATATTTAATTTAGTGTATTTTCAATCTAAAATTTGTACCACCCCTAACATATTAAATTTGTAATATATACATTTTTTATTTTACTTTACTATTTTTATATCGATATAATTTTACTTTTCTATTGTAGTGTATCTAAAGGATTAATGTTAATTACATTAAGAATTTACCAAGTAAACTAATATTATAAGCTATCTATTGGCTATAGAGTTTGTGTTTGGCTAGCTTTTAATAAATTTTAATTTGAACAAAGCTTTATATTTTTAAAAATCTCGAAAAAAATTTTAAGATGGATAAAAAAGAGAAATGCATCCGAATTGCTATAATTAAAAATATTAATGAAGTTTTCGATTATAAAGCTCGAGAAGTATTGTTGGCTGCCGTGCTTTATAATGTTATAGAAGGTGAAACTTTTTCAGAATTAAAACAGAGAATAGATTTACATTACAACAAAATTAAAATTAAAAAACAAGTACCAAAGTAAAATATTATATAAAATAATTTGTCTAATTTTCCAAATTAGTACGAAATTAGATCAATTTTATAGTTCTAAATATACCCAGATCGATGCTAGTTTGAAAGTCAGTGAATTTTGGGAATATGAAAAAAACATTAAGAAGAAACTAGGCAAAGAAGCAGAAGAGATTATCATTGCACTTAGTATTACTGAAGAAAAACAAGGTAGTTTTATTAAGAATTATTGGTTTTAGACAATTAAGTTCTGCTATTTTCCTTATATAATTTGGTCCATTTATATATATTAACATTTATAATTTCATAAAAATATAGTCAAGATCAGCCCAAAAGCTAAATCAAAAGTCAAAGCTAATGATTCGACAGATGGTAATAAGCCAAAAAACAAAGCTGATGATTCAACGCTATCAGAGCCTACCTCAGGTACCATTTTATTTCTATATATTTTTCTAATATATACTTTTAAACTTAAATTCTACAGAAATAGGTAGTTTTTTAAAATCAATGGTAATCTATACTCATTTAAAAATTATTTGAATTAACATTTTTTATTTTTAAAGAATTTACCAAACTTTTAGGTGAAACGAAAGTATCAAGTAAAAAAAATATTGGTATTACAAAAAGTAACGAATTCATATTTATAGTAAACTTTAACACATAGTTCTCGTAGAAACAAAACTTGACAAAGAAACATCTATAATTGCAGATTGCAATAGTGTTGATATACCGACTAAGGCCAATGAGAGTACAAAGCTAGTCCCTGTTACTAACGGTGTATCTGTTCAAGTGAAAAAACCTATAAAGAACAAAGAACCTGCTAAAAGTACATAAATAAGCTATTTATATATCAATACTTACAATTTTTAGAAAACAATGTAAGCGGTTATTTTTTCTCAGCTTTATTTCGACTTATTTTGGAATAATAACTGCTTTATAAAGTATTCAAAAGTTTAAAAGTTTAAATTAGGCAAAGGACGTAGTAGAAAAAAAAGTTACTATAGCTAAGACGGTTCCGGATTTAAAATCTGAATTACCAGTTGAACCTAAAATTGTCAATACCAAGTCCAAGCAAATTACACCAGTCAAAAAAGATGCTATAAGCAAAAGTAAAATTTGATATGTCACCAGTTTAATAATTAATATATATTTAAAACGTTTTTAGATAACGAATCGGGTTCAGTGAATGGGAATCCTGAAAACAGTTTCTTTGGATTATCTACTGAATTCAACCCCAACTCTGACATCGCTAAGAAATCGTTTACCTCCAAGAAAGTTAAAATTGAGTTACCAACTAGTAAATCGGAATCTGTAGTTGAAAGTTCAAGTAGTAGTAACGATTCCTCTGATGAAAATTCTCAATCTGATGATGACTCTGCTAAGTCCGGCAACGATGGTTCATCTCTCGATAAAGAATCACAACTTGATGTCAAACCCGACCTAGCAACTGAGAAAGTGGAGGATGGGGTTGAAAATAAAATCACTAGTTTAAGCAGTGATACTTCATCAAGTGAAGAGTCTCAAGATGAAATTGAAACTGAGACAATTGAGAAAGTAGAGGCTAAAGTTGAAGATAGTGAATCTGACAGCTCAAGCGAAAGTGATTCCTCCTCCTCAGAAGAATCTCAATCCAATGTTAAGCCCGTCTTAGAAACTAAGGAAATGGGAACTGAGATTGGAAAAGTAAATGAAAAGAGCAGCTCAAATAAAAGTGACACTCCAGTAAGTGAGGAATTCCAAATTGATTCCAGACCCGGTCTAGTGTCAGAGAAGGTGAACGTTGCTGAATCTAAAGATGAATCTAAAAATTCAAGTGACAGTGACACCTCATCCGATGAAGAATCGAACTCCGATAGCGGTAGTGATTCTGGCTCCGATTCAAATTCCGACTCTAAACCGGATGCTAAATCATCTGTTCAACTTGACCATCAACCAATTATTCCTCAACCCAAACCTGCGTTAAGTTTACATCCCGATATTCATACTCCTATCCCTAGCCAAGCTGGATTGAAACGTAAATCTAACGTTTTAAACGAAGGGCTTACACTTACCGCAATCTACGCCAAAATGCAGGCTAAAAAAAATTTAGAAACTTCTAACATTTTACAAAATACTAAATCACAGATTCAAAATTTGAATGTTAATCAATTCCAACCTTCCTCTTCTTCCGCCTCTAACAGTTCAGCTAACGAAAATAATTCAGATACCGATTCTTCTACTTCTTCATCTGGTTCAGAATCTGAGTCTGATAGCGACAATGGGGATGCTGCTATAAAACGTAAAGCAAAAAAGGATTTAAAAAGTAATGGGAAAGCTAAGAAAGTTAAAAAAGATCTTTTCTCAAAATTTATTCAAAATTAAATTTATTAAAAATAAATAGTAAACAAATGCAATTTATAACTATATAAAGTTGGTTTTTATACTTTTAATAAAAAACTAACTTATAACCTTAGCTTTAACTCTTTTGATTTGTCTTAATCTTTCGGCCCAGTGAGTTATAGAGTTTTTAGGATTAATATGGATTTGAGCGAAGGAGGAGAGATGTAGAGTAAGTTGACGTATGAAGGTAGCCACATTTTCAATACGCATAAACTTAGGATCTAAGACCGGAGTAAGTTCAGGAAGGTCGGGATGGAGCTGAGCATGTACCCAAACGAAGTTATCAGAATCGGGAGTTACAATGATGTTGACCAGATTGAACTGGGAAGGTAAGGTGTTGAATTTGTAAGGCAAGCTGGAATCGTTGTACACTACAGTAACGAAGTTATTGCCAATATGTCGTTTTTTGAATGCGAACTGCGCGTCGTGCGGTTGGTTTGGCATCAGCGTAACTACGTGGTAGATCAATTGAGTGTGGTTGGTAAACCAGGCATAAGTCATGGTACCATCCAGGCCGCTGGAGGTGTCCAATCCACCCGTGTAAGTACCGAAGCAGTCGAGTAGGTTAACTTGATCGCCTAACCCTTGTAGGAACTCATCGTAGGATTTAGATCCCTGCTGGTTAGCTAGGATATCGATCTCGGAAGTTTGATTAGGGCCTACATAGACCACTCCGATCTTGTGGAAATCTAAGACGGGGGTACGGTCCAGCACGTTGATAGCTCGAGTTACACTGTCATCTTGGGGTAACGATAAAAATGGTATGTATTCCTTATTCGGCTTCAAATTGATGTACAGGTATCCGGGGTCATAAGTTGCACTATCCCCGACGATATAAAAGTATTTCTTGGAAGTGAACAATTGTTTGACGTCATCTTCGATTTGGTAGGAGTGACCGGATGGCTCGGCAAGTTGCAAGTCGTTGGTTATTTCGCATAAAGTCTTTTGTGCCTTAAACCCTAAAGTGTCGAACACTGTACGTGGAACTTCATCAATTAAGTCGCCCTTTTTAACCAAGTGGTCGGGTAAATTAGTTATGAAGGATGATGTGCTGCAAGGTCTGCGAATTGTGACTATAGCGAAGATACTCTCGTTATTAATGGCATTCAGTTCTTCACTTGAGAATGAAGCAACCGAAACTAAAGCTTCGCCGCGTAACCAAGTTTTGGTTGCAAACTTGGGTGAAGCAACTTGGATTTTGGGTAGAGTAGGAGAAGGGCAAGTAGAGAAAGCAAATCTTGACAGCATATCTAAGCAGCAGGATACGTGTTCGTCAGGGTTGTGGAGATCGTCGGATGCCAACTGCAATCCACGCACTATGAAAGGGATGTACTTCCTACGGTCGGTAAATCGCAAACTTACAAACCATACCGAGATTACGTGATAGGCCAAGGTAAGCACGTACTGGTCCAAAGCAAAGCTGGGCTTGTTTAAGTTGGGGGAGACGGAGTTGATGCTGGGTGACTTCCGGTTGGTGTTTTGAATGTATTGTAGAGCGATACTGAATATTCGTTTAAAATCTTCTTCGATCAAGTTAGCGTAGATCTCGGGGAGCTGGGCTAAACTGCTCAAGAACTCCAATATATGCACCGAAATGGAGGCAGTGGACATGATTTGGGACAGCTGGATCAATGTGCCGGACAGAAGTTTTGTCATTGATTGCGGTAATTCGTAACAGCATACTGATAATGCATGTAAGCAGGATCGCGCGGTGACCGACCATCTGCTTAATCCGGTTTGGAACGCCAGCACAATTCCGTCCCGTTCCGCTTTAGTGAAGCAAAACCTATAGCTTACCAAACCGTGAAGTATTCGGTAAGCCAAAAGATATACATCTCCAAATTTGAACGGGTCGGGAAGTACGTTATTAGGCTTGGATAGCGATTTGATCTGAGTTAAAATTTTGTCATTCACTATCCACGAACAGATGCAATTTCTAAATCGAATTAGAGAGTCCGGAAAATTAAGGAATAGTACTCGGTTCACAAGCTGAGACGGGAAATTGAGCAGTACAGTCATTATTACTCCAAAGTTAACATCCTTCTCCAAAACCTTGATCAGAAGTAATAAATAACGGTTAATAGGTAATCCGTACGAGCTCAAGAGCTCAGGGTTGGTGGTTGATTGGTTAACACTGGGGAATAAAGAAGGCAAATTTTGAATTAAATCAAAGCAGTAATCGGTATTATGATACCATTTCGGTACAAATTCAGTTAAAAATGCTTTATTTTGGTCAACTCGACTTATTAAAAATATATCGTGCTTTAAAGAAGTTAGGTCAGGAATGGGTGTCGAAGTGTCTAAATCACTATAAAACCGAATCATAGTTAAAACGTTAAATAGAATTGCACGGGCATGATTGGAGCTAGAAAATGAAATTGCATCCAAAGCCAGCGAAAATATGTAAGCTGAATTTAACTTGACGTTATTATCTTTACTAACAATGACATGCAGAGTTAAATAACCTAAAAGTAAAGCTGAAGCGGATGCTTTAAATTCAGACTCATGTGATGAATCTTTAATAATAAGTTCATACTCTACATCTTCTAATTCTTCTTCATATTCTTCCCGTTTTATACTTGAATCGGATACAGTTATTGACTTCGTTAACGCATTAGCTAAATTAATTTGATTTTTGGTTGACTTATCTATCGTATCCATGAAAAAATTGTATAATAAAAGTAGTACTTCGACGTCTATTTCATTGCTAAAAATTTCTACCAAAGTTGTAAATAATCTTTCTGTTAAATTTTCATTTCCCTTCGCCAGAAAATTATAACAAAGTAGTAGGTTGGTAACTACAAATATTTTACTTTTAGCCAAATTATTGTAACTTGTCTTTAAATAATCAATTAGGTTTGACCAACTGTCATCAGTCATATCCTGAAACAATGCTTCATAATTTAAATTTTCGAAATATGCTGACCCTATATTCTTGTAAAAGCTATAATAATGGGTATATATGAATTGATCATTTAATTTATGTTGATCATAGATTGCTAAAATAATCTTTGAGTATAAAAGTAAAAGCTCTGGGTTATCTCCGACTTTTGAAATTAAAACCTGTAAGGAATTAAGTAAATTTATTGTTGAAATTTCATCTATTGAGTCCTTATCTGTATAGTTATTTAACTTGAGGAAAATTTCATTTAACTCTAATCTAAGTTCCTCATCATTTTTAATTATCTCTAAATGTTTCAATTCCTAAAAAAATATAAGTATGTTAGTTAATCTCTTAAAAATAAAAAATAATAAACCTCTACTAACTTCAGTTCAGCTTCATCCATTTAATAGTTGTTATCAGTTATAAGACTGTTCAAAGGTTGATAGAATTGACATTTAGCTTTGAGTCATCCTTCGAATTGTAAGGTTGCATCATCTTATGATAATTTATTCCGATTCTATAAATGAGTCTAAATTAAAAAATATATTACTTTTATTGGTTAAATTATATCATCATAATCAAATTAAAGTATGTAGTTTCTATTCAATAAAAAATCTTTTATACTTGAAGATTCTGTATAAAATGACAAATAAGAGTAAAGAACTGCATTTTATAATACTTCACTTGCATACCAGAATGGAGACTGTGATGCTAATGAACAACTAATCCCAAAAAAAGTTCAAAATACCCAGCTAGAATCTACCTAGTTTTTTTTCAATTTTGTCAACAAATTATAGATTCAAAACTAAATCAAAATAAATCAAAGCACATATATCATGGGTAATATACATTAAGCTTAAATATATTGATTATATACCTATAAAAGTTTTTCAATATTAAACAACTATTTTTTTACAAGTTACTAACTAATTTTAGGTAGAAACAGTAAAAGCAACAACCATGGAACCAAAGGGAGTAATAACGATGAAGAGAAAGGTTCAGTTACAAGATGTGTATGTAAGGAACAGCATACTAATGGACTAATGATTCAATGTGATACTTGCAAAGTTTGGCAACATTGCAGTTGCGTTGGCATTCCCAACCAAAATGCATGTCCAAACGTCTACTTTTGTGAGTTATGTAGGAAAAATGAGTTGAAAAGTACCAAAAAGGAAAAAAATAAAGACAATGAGAGTTGGGTCTTACCTCCTCCTGTCAAAAAGTACTTTTATTGATTCTTAACTCACTTAAAACTTTTCGTTAGAAACGAGACTAATAAATTAGGAGTAAGGAGGAGTGAACGACGTAAGATTCTATCACCCGAACCTAGTAAAGAAAGTACAGATGGTTTAGATTCAACTTCAAGTAATACTAAGACAAAAAGATCAGAAAGAAAGGCTCAAAAACTTGACGAGGAGGAGGAAAGGGTAAATGAGTTTACCACTAGAGCTGGTCGAAGGATAACGAGAGTTTCTTACGTCAAATCTTCGGATGAAGAAAATAATTCGAAGCCAGCCCTTCTTAAAGATGCACCTGCTAAAAGTATTTTTTTTTAAACTCCTTATTTATTTTTTTAGCGAATCCTCCATCTCCAACTTTAAAATTGACACGTAAACCGAAGAAAACAGCTGTTTTTGAATCTGTGGATCGCGAAATTAATAAAAGCAAAACGAAGACAGTACGCAAACCTTACTCTCCACAACTTTCACCTGATATGAACGCTACCAGTGAAGAAGATACCAGTATACCAGCTCTACTATTAAATTTAGACACGACCCCAATACCACCCCATGAAGTAGCGAGTCCCACTTCTGAAGGTGAAACTCCTATAGCATCACCGATCATCCAACCATCCAAACTTCCATTACCAAAAGGTTTAAGTTCAGAGATCTCTTCACCCCCACCCAAGCCTAAAACGGTATCTTCCAAGATGACTATCAAAGATATGGTCAAACGAGCAACTTACATTAAAGAATGTAGTTCTACTATCTATGAACAGATAGAAGAACATCTGGAAACTACCAAAGCCAAACGTAAAAACTACAAGAAGAACTACCTTACTTCGATCAAACTGTCTAAGCATTTAGCTAAAGATTGTAATTCTTTCTTAGAGCTACTCAAGGAAACTGAAGAAAATAAATAATTTATCTTTTTATATTTATTTAAAGTTTTTCCTTTTTTAATACTGTTTGACCTTAATTTTTTTAAATTAGTTCTTAATAATAATTTTTATAGCCTCATTAACATTCAATTGAGTTAGAAATATATTAACTGTTTAAATATATATATCACTTTATTATTTAGTTCTGTTTTTTTAACTTATTTGTTTTTAGCTATTCACTATAAATTTCATATTTAACTTATAGCTCCGTCATTTCTAATAAAAATGGTTAAAAATCCAAATAACTACCCTAAAAAATTATTAAAATGATTTTAATTTTATCATTTCTACCATACATTTAATTTTTTTATTACTCTAACTGCAAAACAGTCAGCAAAACTATTATTTGTAGTTTTTAGAATAACATAACAAAGAGAATAAGGAGAACATAAAAGGACATCAACTTAATTCTAACAGATAACAGATAAAGGATACAAGAAAGTCCTAAAATGCTTATAATTATTAAGTAAGGAAAACACACAGCTTTTAACAGATTTATCTAGCAATAACATAATTGTCTATAAGAGAAATCAAATGCATATTTGTAACTAGATAGCTTATATAGTTGCCTATTATACCATACTATCTAGCTAAGGTATATATTTAAAATTAAATTAAAAAAATAAAAAGTATAGTTTTGAATTTTATAACAACTTCAAAAATATTTACCTAATATAAATTATTAAACTTTTAAATTTATATAAATTTATTGATACTTTATTTGTTTTTATTATTAAATTAACATTTAAATTAGATTAATTCTAAGCTTTATTATTATTTTTAATAATATATATATTACTACTTACTATTAATTACTAAGCTAAAGCTTTAGTTTTTTAGTTTTTATATTACTTTTTTAGATAATTTTATTTAGTTTACTATTAAAGTAACTTTATATTTATATTTTATAAAATGAAAATAAATAATTAAAAAGTAAAAAATAATTACTTTAGTTTTAATATATATATAATTAATTTTTTTAGTAAAATAAAATTTATATAAATATTAAACTTTTATCATTTAAATTATTTTTATATAAGCTAAAAATAAAAAGTCAATAAATAAATAGTAAAAAGTAATTATATTAAATTTACTAATAAAATGCTTAATTAAACTAATAATAATTTTAAAGCTATTATTTAAATAAATAAATATAATTTAAATAAATAATATAAGTTTTTATATTTTTAAATTTATTATTAAGTATATTTAAATAATAATATTATACTTTTAAATTAGTTTTTATATTATAAAAAGTTAGTATTATTTTAGATTTTAATTTAATAAAAATATATAGCTTATTAATATAAATTATATAATTAGTATATATTTATATTATTTATAAGTAATAATATTTTACTATTTACTTTTTAAAAATATATAAAATATTAACTTTTAAAATTTTAATTAAACTAATAATAATTATATATTTAATACATTTACTTTTAAAATAAAATAGTTATAAATATATATTTACAACTTATTTAAGTTATTTTAATTACTTTTAAATTTTATTTTTCTAAACTTTTATTAAAAGTATAATATGATTATATAAAATCTAGATATAAAAATTAATCTATTTTTTAGTATTTATTTTTTCTTTTACATTTATTTTAATTTTATATTAAATAATAAAGTTTTAAAAACTTCTTTTTTTTTACTATATATTATTAATATTAATAGTATATTATTAGTAAAATAGCTTTATTTAATTATTAATTTAGTATAAAGTTTAATAAAAAGCTATAAAAATTATTTAAATACTTTAGTAAATATTAGTATAATAATATAAGATAGCTATTAAACTTATTAAGTAAAACTTTATTATTAGTATATTTATTTTTTAATTATTAATTTATATATATATATATATATATATTAAATATTTATAAATATATATAAATAATATATTTTTAAAATTGAATTTAATATAATTTAAAATAGCTAATTTTTATATTTTAAATCTATATTACTTTGAAAATAAAATTTAAAATTAAATAAAGTTAAGTATTTTAATTAAGCTATTATATATCAAATTTTATAATAAAATATTTTTAATATTTTTTAATATTTATATACTTTTAGTCTATTTTAACTTATTTTAAGTAATTTATTCTTTATTATTTATTATTTCTTACTAAGTTAAACATTTTTAAAACTTTTTATAGTAAAATTTAATATTTTAATTTAAATATTTAAATAAAAAATAAAAAGTATAAATAGGTATATTAGATAAAATGTTTTAAAACTAAAAGTAGTAAAAATTTAAAAATTTAAATTTTAGCAAAATAGATATTATAATTGTCTTAAATATAATAATATATTTAGTAAAATTTTAGATTTTTTTAAAGCTTTAAAAAAATTATATATAAGCTTAAAAATAGAAAATTTTAAATAATATTATACTATATAAATAAATTTTTAGTATAAAAAATAGCAAATTAAAATTAGTTAAAACAATAGTATAAAAAAAAGCTTTTTAAATAATAGTAAGGTTTATTATATAATAGTAAAAAAGCTATTAGTAAGAAAAAAAGTAAATTATATTTTTTAAAATGAAATTTAAGTAGTTTTATATCAAAATTTAATTAGAATTTCAACTTATTTAGCAGAAAATAGTAATATAGTATATATAATACTTAGATAATATAAATGATAAAATATTAAATAATTAAAAAATCTTAAAATTCTAAACTAAAATAATAAAAAGCTTAAAAAACTATTAAAGAAAATTTTAAATTAAATAAATAGCTAGTTTAAAAAAAAGTGTTCTAATATTAATTAGGGTATACTTAATATAAATTCTTAAATTTTAATTTAATAAATTTTAGTTAGAAAAATAGCAAAGAATAAATACTAGTAAAACTAGTTTGATAAATATGCTAGCTACTAAATTTTATCTAAATTATATAAATTAAAGAAATAAAATCTAAAACCTAAAAGAGAAAAAAAAACAGGTAACTAGCTAAAGATAATGTTAATTATATATTTAACTAATTTTCTTCAAATAATAATAAGTTTACTTTTAAATACCTTTATTGCTTTATTTATATTTTTTAAACCATATTGAGTAACAAGAATTTAAAAACAGCAATTTTTAAGGATTTAAGACAAGAGCTTTAGATACCTGCCAAACTACAACAAAAGAAGACTACACACTATAAAAATATAAAGCATTGAACTAATAGCTAGCCACAAATCCTTGCCAGCAATCACAAAATAATCAAAGAAAGTTATCACCAAAGTTTTAGTAAAGTCTATTGATTAAAATTTACCTAGAGACTACATCTTCACCAAATGGACGAGCAAGGAGCAGAGCCATCACATCATCAAAAATTACAATACATTCCACTGGTAATTTTCTCTAAAAGATATTAGGGGACCCCACCAGATCAGAGAAGAGATAGATGAGCGGAAGGCTGCATCTAATGATAAAATTTTTAAAAGTAATTGTATGTTTTCAACAGGTACAAGAGAATGGCAGGATTGACATATAAAATGGAAGCACCACGGCCTGGTTTAGAATAGCTAAAGTCAATAAATGATCATCGGACCCTCAAACAGATAAATAGAGGGATACCCTCAGAGCAGAACCGCTGGATAAGGTCTATAAACAATACCTATTATATGTACTTTTGTATAAAACTATACTTTCTCTGGCTTGGTAGTCCGCTTTTAATTTTAAATTCTCAATATTGAAAAGGGCAAACTATAGACCACTAATTTTTAGCTGCTTAATTTGTAATAATGGGAATTGGATGCAAACAGGACCAACCAAAATAAAAATATTAGGTTAATGGTAACTTTCTCAAACAAGTTGCAGTACTAAGCGGACCACAATCAGTATTTCTCCTTTCCCCTGCAAGCCACTAATTTTAGTAGCAAGCACCTAAAATTGAAAAGTAATGGTTGTACACTAAATTTATTAAAATTCGGTTGGATCATTCTGAAAAAGAAAATAATCGATTAAAAATTTAAAAATAAACTGGATATTCGTCAAACAGCTTAGAAAAAGGGATCGGTTCGTAAATTATTAAATATATTTCTACTATAAAGGCGCCATTTATACTTAAAAGAAAGTTTATTTCTGTTTTATAAAATACTGTAATAGGATTTAAATTAAGGGGATTAAAGGAAAATGAAATTTAGCTTCCTACGTCCGCTTTATACTTAATCGATCCGTACTCTTATATACGGTAGCATACGTTTATATTAAAGTTGTACCGGTATATGCAAGTTTGGATTGCTACGAAAGTCAAATTATAAACAAGAACTATTCGCAAGATATATAGAAATTTTACCGTTAACATTTATAACTATACTAGCTATAAAAGGGTGGGTGCAATACATATTGTTGTATAAAAGTGGCCCCCGAATTCCGATTCGATCCAGCTAAAATTATAAAATTTGGTAGTTAACTTTGAGTGTAGGTTTTATATACCCCACAAACTGTAAAGTAGCTCCTTGAACAAAACCAAAACTATACATAAAAAGGTTGGGTAAGTAGCTTTAAACTAAAACCGATGAAAACTAATATAAACTATAATTTTAAACAAAAAGATATATAAATTACTTAAAAGCTACCAATCTCGAACCTTTCTTTGTATAATCGACCTACCCTTTTAAAAAAGCGTACCGAAATAGAACGCTATACGATGAAATTGTTGCTGTGGTGTAGTGTAATCCCATTATACTTAGGTTTATTGACTTTGCCGGATGGTAGACAAGTCGAAAGTTATGAGATATTTGAAACGAAACCGCGACTAGTGGAAGGCGACCAAGTTTACATTAAACCTAAGCTAAATCTAAGTAGCTGTCAGTTGGATTTCAACTCAATACCATCTTATAACCCGATTACTACTAACACCAATGTAAACGCTACCAACAGTAGTAGTGCTAGTACAAACCGTAACTACCGGTATACAACTTTAGCTATTTTACCCGAAGTACCCTGCATCGACTACTTAAATCTCATATCCGATTATAAATTTATTACTCAACAGTTAACTACCAGAAGCTACCCAACTTTAGCAACCATACTCTTCTTAACCAGCAAAGATCTCCAATTAGGTGCACCTACTTCCAACTTAAACTTGAACGTAGCTTTCCAACCACAGATCAACATCACCTACCAAATTGTACCGACCAACCAGTTGAACGATCTAAACTTCAACTCAATATTGGTAAATCCCAGTTTAAACCCGTGGACCAACCTTTTGAACTCCAACATAAACTTTTGTTGGACGGTAGTGTTCAAAGTAGTCAAGTACATCCTGTTAATTATGCAATTTATCCTGTTGGCTTTCGTATGTGCTCGAACCAAGTTTAAAGGCCAACTGCAGATCTGTCTGCTGTTGGTAGGTGTTTTACAGCTGGGTGGTGAGATGGTAATTTCTTGGTCCGATTCCAAACAACTGACTGTCAAATCGTTCCTAACTATCTTATTGTTACCGGCCTGTATAGTCAACTCTTTAGTAGTGTTGAGCTGGTGTAATATCGTTTGGAGGTTACAAACTTCAGTTAAGATTAAAGGGTTCAAAGTTGCTGTAATAGTAGAATCGTTAACTTTATGCTGTGCCATTTGTATCCAGATAGGTCTAGTTGTATGTCAAAGTTTATGGATAGGGCAAGGGCACTACTGGTTTGAAGTACTGCAGATAGTTTCGTTGTTGCTGATGACGATATTGTCGGTTGGTATGGGTGTATGGTTCGTCAAGTTAGCTATGAACTTCTGTCCCATATTCCACAGTACCGCCAAATTGATCAACGCCCAATGGCTAACTTTATTCATTTTACTTACTCGTATCTTCTTTATCGTAAGTTTAATTTCAACCAACCTGTTCCTATTCAAATCAGAAACTCCTACACAATATTTAGCTTTCTCAACTGTCAACAACTTCTCGAGTATAGCTTATAACACCATTATTATACTGATCGTAATTAAAATGCAATCGATTAAATCACAACTGCATAGGTGGACTCCCGATCAACTTGGATTGGTTACGCTACCGGATGGTACAGTTGTCGCTACTACTGGGACAAATAGTAGTTCACCCAACAACGATCTAACTGCGGTTAACTCCCAAGTTTCTATGCATAATGGGGATAAGAAATTGAACGTCAATCTAAACGATAAAGAGTTCCAAACTGCTGACACGCGAATCTCTCAGTCCTTAGAAGCCAGTAGGAGCCCGAGTGGAGGCGTATTAGGGAATGCAACTAACTTACATCACCTGCAGTTCTTTCCACCGCCACCTTCGATCCCTATCCCTCCTATACCCAAAACGGAGATAAATTTGAGACCTAGTTTTGAGGAGGAGTTGGATGCTTGGGGCAATCGCGAGAGCGGGTTCTAAATGTACTTAAATTTTTTTGAGACGGGTATCTCAATTTTTGAAATAACTTTTATTTATATAGTTGGTAACTAATTTTCAAATAAACCGTATAATATATCTAAATTAAAAACTAATAATATCAGTTTTTAATTATTTTTTCTTACAAATATTTTATATTCCCGAATAGCTTATATATATATATATGTACTAATCAGCTCCCATACAAAACTTTATAATACCCTTAATAAAGTAATTGTTAAATCTTTTTATTCAGTTTATAATATACTAAATTTTTACAAAAATAAATAAATGATAATATATACTAAATTGTAAAATGACTTACCCGTATCCCACCATAAAATAGAATGATGAAGTTGAGTTGAGTAGGTAAAAGATAGAAATCAATATTACGATCAGATAGATTAGAAGTTAACTTTAAGCTGAATAAATTGTTCAAGTTGAAATCTATTATAAAAACTATATTAAAATAGGCTATAAACGTATAGTAATTTTGGTAGGGTAGGTATGGAGCAGCTAGCTTAATTAAGAAACAGCTGGTTTAAGCTGTTTATAAGGAACGTTATAATTTAAATTAAAATTCATTTAACTAGAAATGTTTTAATTTATATAATATAAACTAATTGAAAAAATCTACTATTTTAGAAATAAAATTTGTTTATAAACTGGAATTAAGTTTCTAATAACTAATTAAGTTTCTTTTATTATACGACAAAATTTTAAATTAAATAATTAAGGTATTATATGTATATTGGTTTCAATTATTTTATATATACAATTGACTACTCTCAAAATTAGATAATTAAAAACTGTTCAACATATAAATTAAATTTTGTAAATATAGCATAATATAATATATATATTGTACTTAATAATTTCTATACTTATTTAACTTTAAAATTTTGTAAATGTGAAAACTACTTTATAAAAGTATATAAGATTAACTTTACTAAAATATAATTTACTGTTTTAAAAATTAGAAACTAACTAAAAATTAATATTAAATTAGAAAATTTTATTAGTTATAATATTGAAAATTATTTATTTAAAAAAAATACTAATATTTAAAATTTTAAATAGTATTGCATATAAAAATTTCTATATATTTTATATATTTAATTTAAAATAGTATTATTATTATAATAATACAACTTTTAAAATAAAAAATATAGATATTATTAAATAGTATATAGTATACTAATAGTTTCTATATTTTTAAGTTAATTATTAATTAGTATATTAATTACTACTTTAAAAATTATTATAAGTTTAATTTTTTAAATAAACTTTTAATTTTAAATTGTATTATTTATATAAAGTTGAAAATATTTAGCACTTTACTAATATTTTTAAAATAAGCTTAGCTTATATAAAGGATAATATTTAATTTAAATACTATTTTAGCTATATTTTTTAGCTTTACTTTAACCAAAATAGTAATTTAATTAACTATAAATATTTATATTAAACTTTTAGTTTAAATATATTTTTATATTTTTGTTTTATTAATAAACTTAAATTAACTTATATATATAGTTTTTTTATTCTACTTTATATTATTATTAACTTTTAATATAATACTATTATTTTATTAACTAAACTTATAATTAATTTTACCTTTTACTAAAACTATTATATTATTTTTATTAGTATTTACTTTACTTTTATATATATATTTATATATATTAGCTAGTTGCTTTATATTTTTTATTACTTATTTTTTAAACTTACTAAAAAATTTTATTTTTAAAAAAAATTAAATTTTATATTATTTATATATTATTTTTATAAATTTTAGTAATTAGTTTTAGAAATTAAATTAAATTATAATAATTAATTTAATACTTTTTAAATATATATACTTATATATTTATTTAATAACTAAGTTATTAATAACTAACTTTTTAATAGTAATTTTATATAGTTTTAATTTTTTATCTTTTATTTAAATATAGAAAATTTAAAAGTTTTTTTAGTTTTTTTATTTCTACTTTAATTAATTTTTCTAATTAAATTAAATTAAGTAATTTAATAATATAAAAGATATAATTAATATGATATTAAATATAACATCTTACTATTTATAATGTTAATTTTTTAAAAATTTTATTAGTAATTAAAATTTTAAAATATTATAGTACTTTTAAAAGTAATTAGCTATAAACTAGCTATTATTTATTTGTAATTACTATTTTTTTAGCTTTGATTACTATTTTTAAAGCTGCTATATTAATTAAAAAAAATCTATTACACTTTTATACTAGTTTTATTTAAAAAATAAATAGCTGTAAAAGTGGCTAATTATATTTAAAAATAGTTCATAAGACTTTTTAGCTTTTATCTTTATTAGTTTAAAACTGAAAGCTATTTTATAATAGTAAAAAATAGCAGCTATTATTAAACTATTAGATACTATTTATTTTAGCACTTCTATTCTAAGTGATATTTTTTACATAATGCTCTATTTAGATACTGTAGGTAACATACTATTTTCCTGAATGCAAGGACCATATTAATACCAGTTTTCTAGATTAGTTAATCTACTAATATGCTTTGCAGATTTAGATATTACATTAATGTAAAATTAGTATTATAATTACTTTTTCTACCTTATAATATTATGTATTTTGTAGCACTGCTAAGCTATCTAGATTGTTAGCTTAAAAATGTATAACTATATAAATCTGCTACTAAGATCTAATACCTATATATATGCTATCAATATGATCAAAAGCTTAATACTGATATACATTATATGTTTTCTAAGAATTATAGCTATATAACTCTTCTACCAAATTTAAGCAACCAAAGCTTTATTTATTAACTTCAACAATGACTTACTATCTTAGAATATAAAAGTTTGGGTATGCTACAGCTTAATGAAATTTTAGACCTTATCTGTTTTATTGGATGTTTTTGTGCGTTCTTGGATTAACGAAAAATAAATATTTTTCAATATTGAAATTATTAAATAGAATATGTATATATTTAACAAAAAAGTATATCTCGTCACCACGTGTATTAATACTATAAAAGTATTTGGCCATCTAAAAATACCTTATGGATCTTATATATAGTTATTATTGTATATTTGGCGAGACAAGCTGTTCATTAACGATTTTTGATATTTTATATGAGTCTATGAGAAAATGTGCTGAATCCAAAAGTAGACATAAATTTTATTAAAAGGTTAATTTTCCAATATTTACCAGATAAGATACTATTTTAAATCCTTAAGATATCACTTGAAAGTACTCCCCAAAGCAAAAATGGGATTATGGTTTAGTTTTAGTTTCGAAAGATATTAGTAATACAAAAGATAAGTAGTGTATATTTAGGCTCATCGTATAGTTATAAAAGTACCGATAAGTACAATTTGAAAAGTAAAAGGTTCGTTAGTTAGAGAAGATGGTTAATAGTGAAAGTTTAGCTAATTTGCATCCCGTCTATGTTGTACCCCAAGTACCTAGTGCAGGTACTTTATTAGATTCTAAGGGAAAGAATGTAAAGTTATTCCAACCATTGAAGATTAAGGAAATCGAATTTAACAACCGATTCGTGGTATCTCCAATGTAATATTAAACTAAGTTATACATTTTTCTAACTTATATATTTAGGTGTATGTATAGGTAAAATACTAAACTTTATTACCAAGGTTTATTCTAATATAAATAAAGTGCTGAAGATGGGTTTATGACTGATTGGCATCTAGTTCATTTAGGTCAATTTGCTTTACATGGAGTCGGTTTAACTTTCGTTGAAGCTACCGCAGTTTCACCCGAAGGTAGAATCACCCCTAACTGTACTGGTTTATGGAAAGATGAGCATATTATCCCAATGAAGAAAGTTGTTGGTTACATCCATACTCAAAACAATAAGATAGGTATACAAATCGGTCATGCTGGTAGAAAAGCTAGTTTTTATCCACCTTTTCATGCTAAGAGCAGACAGCTTGTACCTGAAGATGACGGTGGTTGGACTAATTCGGTCGCACCCAGTCCTTTACCTTTTAATGAGGATTTGCTGGCCCCCTTAGAATTAACAGTAGAAGGGATCCAACTGTTAATACAGCAGTTTAAAGACGCTGCTGAACGTTCTGATAAAGCTGGTAAGATTTCATATTTAGGTATATACTCAATCTTTAATTTCAATAGGATTTGACGTTTTAGAAATCCACGGAGGTATAAACACTACATATAGTTATAAACTAACCATTTAAATTTATAGCTCATGGCTATTTGATCCATCAATTTTTATCCCCATTATCTAACCAGAGAACTGATTCCTACGGTAACAACAAATTTTAACATTAACTTTTTTTAACACTGAATAGGTGGTTCATTCGAAAATAGAATTAGATTTTTAGTAGAAATAGTTGAAGCTGTAAACCAAGTCTGGCCCAAAACGAAGCCATTATTCGTACGCTTAAGTTGTACGGATTGGGTAAGTGAACTTCCTAGTTGGGATATAGAGCAATCAGTAGCACTCAGTAAGGTTCTGTATAGTCTAGGTGTTGATTTGGTTGACTGCTCTTCGGCTGGTGCGTCACCTCTTCAAAATATCCAAGCTGGGCCCGGATTCCAAGTTCCTTTCGCTGCGCAAATCCGTAAGGAAGTACCTGGTATATTGACCGGTGCCGTAGGGTTACTTACCACAACTGAGCAATTGGAGAATATTTTGCAAAGCGGGGAGGCTGATCTTGTGTTTATGGCTAGGAAATTTTTAGATGATCCTAGCTTCGTTAAACATGCTGCTCTTGAATTAGGTATCCAAGTCAAGTGGGCTAATCAGTATGAAAGGGGAAAGCCTAGACCTAGGCCTGAAGCATTTTAAACCATTACATAAATCCTAGTTACATTTCAAAAAAATTGATTGATCATTATTTTAATTTGAAACTATTCTATCTTAAATGAACTCCACGCTAAATAAATGGGTGTTTTTGAGACTAAAGATTTATATTATTAGGATAAGTTTGTATTTTGGGTATGCCATCATTTTATTAAGTTAAATTTGTCATTTTTAACATGGAAATTGATGCCATTTCCAAAATACGCACTAGCTCTGATGAAAACACAACTTTGTAACATTTCTAAGCTATCCTTGGCACTCCACAGCACTATATATTATAAAATTACATGCTTTTTTCCCAAATATGGCTTGAGAAAGAGGTACTTTTGCATATTTAACAGAATGTTTATATTAAATCTGCTCTAAGTAATAAGGTAAGTTAAGCTGCTGTTGACTATTCTTATATTAAAGATAGTATTACCTTTTTTTAATCTTTCTGGTTAGACTATTGATATACTTACAAAGTGAGTATATTTGAAGCTTTCTATTTCTTATATTTGCATATTTTTAAATTATAGCTTTAAAAGTAAAAACCAAGTATCTAGCTATTTTAACTATATTAGTATCTGTATAATAATGCTATACAGTTGCTCTACTTTTTAATATACACTTAATTATAGTATATTTTATAGTAGTTAGCCTAATTCTTTACCAAATTAATAAATAATTTTATAAATTACTTTTTATAAAATTTGCTAAAAAGTTTAAATTTACAATATTATTATATTTACTATTTAGATATAATAAGCTTTTAAGTTATTTTTACTATAATTACTTTTTAATATTATTTTTACTACTTTTTCAATTTTTTATATATAGTTTATTTACAAAATTGATTAATTACTTTAAAATAAAATAAAATAAGTAAATAAAACAAAATTAAAAAAAACTTTAAATATTAAAATACTAAGTTTTTAATTATAAATAATAATAAATATACTTATATTTTGCTTATTTTAATATAATAAGTTTATTTTTATTTCTCTTTACTTAAATTATTACTGTTATTATTATTATTTACTTTATTTAGTTTAAAATTATTAAAAGTTTTATATATACTATTATTATTATTATTTTTAAATATTAAAAATTATTAAAAAAGTTTATAACTATTTTAAATATAGCTATATTTAGCAAATATTTTTATTTTAACTAAATGTATTTTAAAATAAATATATAAAAAACTTATTAAAATATATTATTTTATATATTTTAATTATATTTTTAATTTTTTTTTAATATTTAAAACTAAAATTAGCTACTTTTAAAAATAGTTAATATTTTGTATTTTAAATTTTATCTTTTTAATATATTTTTATAAGTAAATAAATTTAAATTTAAATGTAAATATAGAAAAACTATATAAATTTCTTAATAGAAAAAGTAGAATAAAACTAAAACTTATATTAAAAAAAGTATTATAATTAAATAAATAAAATTAAAAACTTTAAATTACTATTATAAGTATAATAGTAGTAATTATAAAATTACTTAATTAGATAAAAAATGTATATGTTGATAATATATCAAAAAATATAAAAAAAGTTTAAAATCTTTTATACTAAAAAAAATAAATAAAAAATAAAAACTAATATTAATTAAGTTTTAAATAAATTATTAATAGCTTATTTAATAATTAATTAAATAAGTTTAATTATATACTTTTTATAAAATTAGTTAAATAAAAAAATTATAACTTATTAAAATTAATTTAATAATATAGCTAAAATCTAAAAATGATAAAAAAATCAATAAAATAAAATATAGTATAACTTAATATATTAAGTTATTTTACTTTAATAAGTAAGCTAAATTATAGTTTTTTATAAATATAATTAAAATATATATTTAAAAAAAATAATATTATAGTATAAATTAATAAAAAAAAGTAATTTATAATTATAAATAGATTAGTAAAAATTATAATAGTAGTAATAAGATTAGTAAGTATAGTAAAGTATATTTAAGCTTTTAGATATTTAAATTTTTTAATTAAATTATAAACTTTTATATAAAAATTAATTAATATATATTTAAAATAATTATAGTACTTTAAAGTAGCTAAATTAAAAAACATAAAAGATAATAAAGTTACTTTAATTAAGAGATAATAAATGTTAGCTAATTAAGAAAAAGCATAAAATATATATAAATATAATTAATTTTAACTTTGTATAGCTTTAAACTTTTTAATTTATAAAAAAAATTATAGTAAAATACTAATAAAATAATAAAAATAAATAAGACAAACAAATATATAAAAACAAATAATAACTTATTTAGATATTTATTAACTATTAGATACTAGGGAAATCTAATGAAAATAGAATTTTAATCTTTATTAAAAGTATTTATAAAATAAAAAAACTTAGCAAGCTAAGCTATAAATTTTTATTTTTAAGTTAAAATAAAGCTAAACTATTAACCTAGTTTTATTTAACTTTATTTTAGTAAAATTTTTGCAAAGAAAAAAAGGTGAGAAAGATAAAAATTGTTAGTGATAAGTATAGAGTAGTAGTTGTAGTAAAGAAAAAGATATCTCTTGTATTTTGGAAAAAATATAACAGAATTATTTAAATAGATCAAATAAATATAACTTAAAGTAAAATTAGAATCTGTTGAGCTATAATGGATTAAATGAAATTGAACTATGTAATTGCTTTACATTTTCAGAAGTGAAATAACATACTTTAAAATTGGTAGCATAAATAGCTTTTTATTGAAAAAGCGTTGTATATTTCTAAGCAAGGCAACTATTGGTTTTATTATACAGGAGGTGGTGCTTGCTGGAGTTATTGTAATCGCACTAATGATATAAGTAGGTTAATGTCAAAGCTTATTATATTAAGGTTATTGGATGAGCCTATACGAATATAGTTGTTACAGTAGTACTTAAAATATGTTAAATACACTAAAAACTATTTATTTATTTTAGCTGTAATAAAAAACAATAAAATGGCTGGAAACCTTTGTACTTTCAGGCTGGCTCATACCGACTTCCTGTCATTTTTTATATGTACCACCCCTGTATAATTGCTAACTGCTTGTAGTACAGAAGATCACGTTATTATTGACAATCCTAACTTTGCTAAACTAAATGCAGTTTATTTAAAATGGTAAAATGATCCTTCCAACTCGAACTTAAACTGGAAAAGGGTTTCCATTCGTTCTTATAGGATCCGAAGTAGAACCTAAAGTATTGAAGCAAAAATTTTACGTCACCTTTTTATCCCTTATTAATTAAAAATGCTGTCTAAAATCGGCCGAAGGTTGGGATCAACCTTAAAAATAAGGACAAACAAGCCCCTGTCTTCATTCAAGTATCGACCCAAGTTCACTGTTCAGGTATGTTCTCAATTAAAATCAAGAACTTTAACAAGTATAACAAGTATTCCAACCAACTTCCAACAACTAAAGCTTTCAAGTTTACCTCAGAAGACTTATGAAAGTGTAACTGGTAGTGATTTACGTTTTGATTTAAGTGGAAAAGAGCTGAGTTTGTTAACTAAAGAGGTACTCGATGTATGTCAACAAGTATATGACGGTATAGTAGCTATGCCAGAGTCAGAAAAGAATTTTGTAAGCGTGGTGAAACCATTAGCGGATTTAGAAAATTTTAATTTCACTTATACCAACATCATAACTTTCCCACAGTACGTAAGCACCGATTCGGAAATCCGAAAAGTAAGTTCAGAATCGGAATTAAAGATTTCCAAATTCCATATTGAAGCTAGTATGAATGAAGAGTTATATGAAAGTGTCAAGGTAGCCATCAATAATACCGACCTTACAAAGTTGAGTGAAGAAGAGCAACGTTATTGTGAAAAGATTGTATTAGATTTTAAGAGGAACGGGCTTAGTATAGCTAAAGAAAAAAGGCAAGAGTTGATGGAGTTGATGAGCAGAATATCGGAGCTTAAGATTAACTTTCAAACTGAAATTGCTAAAGATAACACTTTTGTAGAATTTGAGAAACATGAACTGGAAGGTTTAGGAATGAACTTTTTAGATAGCTTGGAGAGTTATGATAAGGATGGTAAAACAGTTTATAAAATTACTATGCAATACCCTCATTAGTATGCCTCTTTTATATTTTTGTTACTTATATATCTCTCTTTTTTTAGTGTACCTGTTATGGAAAACTGTTCAATCGATGCTACTCGTAAGAAATTAGAGTTAACTTACAACACTCGATGCCTTTCTAACTTAAAAGTTCTTGAAGAAGTAAGCCTTATTTTAGATAAAAATAAAAACTCATTTCTATATAAAGGTTGTAAAATTAAGATTAAAAGTAGCCAATTTATTAGGTTACGAAAGCCATAGTCAATATATTTTAGAAGTTAAGATGGCTAAGGATCCTAAAACCGTCTTTAAAGTAAACTATTATTAATTGTATGGTTTAATTTATAGAGCTGTAGTTTTTAGATGATATGAAGTTGAAATTGATTGAATTAGGAGATAAAGAAATTCAAAGACTTTTGTCAGTTAAACAGAAGCTGGACCCTACCACTAAACAAGTGAACTCGTGGGATTTAGCTTATTTGAAATATCAGCTACTTAAGTCGGAATATCAACTGGACCATCAGAAAGTAAGATATACTAACCGTTAGAAATTTATTTAAATTGTTTGCCGTTAGGTCCAAGAATATTTCCCGCTAGACCACGTGACTGATGTTATGTTTAGAGTATTCCAAAACATTTTGGGCTTAAAGTTCAGCTTAGTTGAAGATCCTAAACCTTACTGTGTCGCCAAAGGTGCGAATATCCAGTTGTATAAAGTAGAAGATTTAAAATCAAATGATACTTTAGGCTACTTCTACTTAGATTTATTCCCAAGGCCCGATAAATGTAAATTCTACTTTTTTTGCGACTTAATTCAACTGTTTTTTTACTTTAGTTACGCATGCCGCTTGTTTCCCATTACAATCGGGATGTGAACTACCTGACAAGACGCGTCAAGTACCGATTGCCGCCTTAGTTACCAACTTCACTCCCTCCACCTCAACACTACCCTCATTGTTGACGCACAAGGAGCTGACCACCTACTTTCACGAGTTTGGGCACGTTATGCATCATATCTGTTCCTACAGCCAACTTACTCGGTTCAACGGGTTGAGTGTGGAAGGTGATTTCGTTGAAGTGCCCAGTCAGATCTTGGAGAACTGGACTTGGGATTCCCAAACTTTGAAACAAATTTCGAAGCATTATCGAACCGGTGAGCAGATCGATGATAAGACTATTGATATTTTGGTCAAATCTAGGTCCGTAGGTAGCGCTTTACACTACCTAAGACAACTTACTTTTGGCTATATCGACATGCAGATTCATAGTATTACTGACTGTAATTTTTTTTATACGATTTTTATTTACATTATCTATCTAGCGGAGAAAAAATTGAACCTGTCTAAACAATTCGAAACTCTAAAAAGCCAACTTCTTAATGTAAATACCCAAGTCAATCTTCACCCTATGGCAACCTTCGCTCATCTCACTGGTGGTTACGACGCCGGTTATTACGGTTACCTCTGGGCTGAAGTCATCTCCACCGATATGTTTAAAGCTAAGTTCGCTAATTCTGACTTAACCTCTCCTTCTCCACTTGGTATCCAATACAGACAGAACGTACTTGGGGTTGGATCTTCGAAAGATGCTAAAGATACAGTCAAGCACTTCTTAGGTAGAGATCCTACCTCAGAAAACTTTTTGAAAGATTTTTAAATTCTTTTTAAAGGAATTTTTAAGAATTTAAATAAAAATTATAATTTAGAGTTATTATTATTTAATTTGTTATAATTAAGCATCTTTAAAGGTATATATATATAGATATATTATTTATATTTTAAAAATACATACCTAGTTTTCATTTCAGTTTCTTTCTATTTAACTATTATCCTTTTTTAATAAGTTCATGCTATGATAGATATGATAAAGGTATTGAAATTCAACTTTATAACTACTTTTTAATTTAAATGCGGTAGAAAATTTAATACGTTTCTTAAATGTTTTAGAAGTTTAATTTTCAACTTTTTATGTAAACTTTAAATTGGTGTATAAATAAGTTGGGTTTTCTACATGGTGAACGATACCACTTTAGAAAAGTTTAAACAGTATCTAAGGTAAAAAAATTCAAGTTTAAAACAAAGAACATCTTTTTGAAGATGTACTATTTGAAATGTAAAAAGGATAATATAATCGATAGAAATTTAATTTTAAATTGATTATGTAAAAATTTCAAATTTAAGTAAAAGTTAAATATTTAATTATGACTTAAAAACGATCCTAAATTTAGATTCCGTTACCTTTTTTAAGTAAGCTCCAAAAAATTTTGCTGTACAAGTAAACGTATATAAAAATCAAATTGAAAATTTAAATGATATTTTTCTGGTAAACATTGCTAAAAATATATTTAAAAAAGTTGGAATTTTCGAACAGGTATTGTGTTCTATAGTATAAAAATTTAAGAAATTTAGCACTGAATTTTGTCCAACTATACGTTTTATTATCTAAGAATAGCAGGTTGATAATAAATTACTAAGCCTCATAACCAAATTTACACATAAAAATAGCTTCCAACTTTCCCCGTAAAAAATCGACATGCTCTAAAAATCGATAAAAAAGTTGGAATTTACTGCAAAAATTACTAAACTTTATTCATTTTTAAATCCGAAAACTTAAGGCAAGCAATAAAACTTACCAAAGAATGTGAATGGTAGGTAAAAGTTTAATCAAGCTGAATCGAAATTGGAATTTGAAAATACTAAATTTATAGATTGGAAACGTATAAAAAGTTAAGAATTGACTGTAAATTTAAATAAGGTATAAATCTACATGAGCAAAAGTAACGGGAATAAAAGGTATACTAAGACGACAGTTACCAAAACCGACCCTGAAATCGAAAGTTTTGAAGATGCTTACTTAGAGGAGGGTGAGGAAGGGAACTTTGTTGAAGTTAAAGTGAAGAAGGAAGTTACCAAAGTAACTATGATGAAGGTACAGTCTAGTTCAAGTTTAACTCCAGGTAGTATGGTATTCAACACCCAAGCTGAAGCACAAGCTTACGCCGATGCTTTAGCTGATCCCGATTCTGATCTCTCCCAATTCTTACCTAAAGATAGTCCGGAAAATAATCTTCAGATCGAAGAGATTGTTGATGATGAAGTAGATAACAAAGATTTGAAATTGAGCATTGAGGATTATAAACACCCGGGTATTAAAGATACATTGAAAATAGCTCCAACCGCTCCAAAAGAAGCATTCGCTTTAGATATAGATTCAGATAATATGGATACTAATGCTTCTTCACCTTATGAATCTGAATCTCCAGATAAACAATTCGACTCACCCAATTTCGAAATAGAGAAAATTGTTACAAAAGAATTAGATGATAAAGATGTAAATTTTAAAAAAGAATTAAATAGGTTCGTATTATTTTTTTTATGTTTCATAGTTAATTCTATTTAATAGTATTTCTAAAGATATAAGTAAAGATGTTAAACCGGACGACTTGAAGCAAGATCTAAAAAGGTTAGTGTTTTAACTTAATTTCTAAGTTAATATTTTTATTATAGTATGCCAATCGATGTTAATAAAAGTGAAGAAGTTGTAAAACCTATTGAAGCTGGAGGTAATCAAGCTGATAAAATTTTAAGCGAACTGGTAGATAATAAAGAAAAGAATCTTAAGCCTAATTCTACTGTTGAAAAAGGTGATCAAATCGATAAATTTTTAGATAAGTCGATGAATAATAACGTAGAGAATAGTATATCTAATTCTTCTGTTGAGAATATCAATCAATTTGATAAAAATTTAGTTGAATCGATAGATAATGAAGAGAGTCTTAAAACTAATTCTGCTGTTGACAAGGTCGATCAAGAGGATAAAACTTTGGATAAATCAATAAATGACCAAAGAGAGGATATTAAATCTAATTCCTCTGTTGAAAAAGTCAATCAAGTTGATAAAAAGTTAGATAAATCGATAGATGACGAAGGAGACAAGATTAAATCTAGTTCTACTGTCGAGAAAGTCAATCAAATTGATAAAAATTTGAATAAATCGATAAATAATGAAGAAGAGAATCTTAAAACTAATTCTAC
The DNA here is from genome assembly GCA_037055185.1 of Capillidium rhysosporum. Classification (NCBI taxonomy): domain Eukaryota; kingdom Fungi; phylum Entomophthoromycota; class Entomophthoromycetes; order Entomophthorales; family Capillidiaceae; genus Capillidium; species Capillidium rhysosporum. Next base: position 6,102 of record JAWQFY010000212.1, on the reverse strand, counting down.
AGTTAAGAAAGTTGATCAATTTGATAAAATATTAGATGAATTGATAGATAATGAAAATAATCTTAAAACTAATTCTGTTGAAAAAGTTGAAAATTCAGCTAACGAGACTGAAAACTTTAATTTGAAGGAAGTGAGTACATCTAGCTTAGGATTAATAGGAGTCAGTCAGGAAGGTGTACCGCAAAACTTAGGTAAATAATTGCATTTATTATTAGTTTTAACTTTTTATTTTTAAGAATCTTTGAATATCGCTTCAGCTTTACCTATGGACTCACCAAATTTTGATTCAACTGAGCTGGATCAAGGTACAGTGTTAGGTGTGGATATCAGCGACTTATACAGTGAAGATGTTCTCGATTCAGTTGGTATCACTTTAGACTCATATGAAAAAGCAGAACCTATGGTTAATATCGACCTCCGAAGTGCTAAATCGATCCAACCGCCTAATCAAATGGAGATGCCTCCACCCTTACCACCCAAAGACTATTGGAGTAAGAGTAGCGTAGTATCCCCAAGTTCCCAACGTAAATCGGGGTTAGGTGCTCACCCATTGTCCAGGGATACTACTACTCAATCTAGCCCGACTCTTAGCACCAATAGGTTATCGCTTCAGTCTTCGAGCGATCCCAGTTTGAAACGGGGCAAGGATTTACTTAACAAATCCCCCCATCACCTGAAAACCGATTTAAATGCAAAGACTAAGGCTGAACCCGCCCAAAAGGAGACCAAAGGGTTCATGTTGAAGAACTTGGGTGCGCACGACTGGACTTCCATCGACTTTCTAGCTGACAAGAACTGTGGGTTTTTCCAGGATGCCCACCAACGTCACCTCATAACTCGTGGGATCAACGTGGGTGCGAATACCAAAATACCGGTTACACCCGACTCAACCTACGGCCACTCCAATTTCTACAACCATAGGGATGTGTCGTTCGTCGGTAGACCTTTCCCATTAGATGAAGCTCCCACCCATTTTGCACGACTTAAGGCCTGGGGGTTAACTTTCATCCGGTTCTTGGTACCTTGGGAAGCTTTGGAGCATACCGGTCCTAAGGAGTACGACATGGACTACATCGGTTACTTGAGGCAGGTGTTCGTCGTAGCTGCTGAGTACGGGTTCAAGATCGTAATCGACCCGCATCAAGACACCGTAAGACTATTAAGTTCTAACTTTTACTAACTCCGTTGCAGTGGTCTAGATTTTCCGGTGGTTCTGGTGCTCCAGGTTGGACCTTCGAAGTAGCTGGTATGGATCTGACCAAGTTTGACGTTACCGGTGCAGCTCATTTACAGGGTATGGACCTTATCCATCCCTCGCATATCCCACTGTGGTCCACCAACTACACAAAACTAGCTACCGCTACCATGTTCACTTTGTTCTTCGGTGGGAACCAGTTCGCACCGGGCAGACTATACGATGAAATACCGGTACAGGAATATTTACAGAACCACTACATCGAGTGCTACCAGCACCTAATTGAATGTCTACGTGGCTGTGTTGCGGTAGTAGGATTCGAAACCATGAACGAACCTCATTCTGGTTACATCGGGAACGAAATACTCACCAGTTTCGATCAGGATGTCGACCTCCACTTAGGCATCATGCCTACTCCATTAGAGTCGATGGCTCTGGGGGAAGGCTACGCTACTAAGGTGGCTTATTACAACAAATCGTGGCCTTGGCCCAGTCGGGCCTCCGGGTTCGTCGAACTTAATAAAAATGGGTCTAGAGCTTGGTTGGAGGGAGTACGTTGCGTGTGGCAGGAGCAGGGGATCTGGGAGATCGACTACCGTACCGGTCAACCTAAACTTCTCAAACCGCACTACTTTTCCAAGTACGAGGATGGTAAAAAGGTGAATTTTGAGCAGGATTTCTACCTCCCTTTCATCAAGCGTATGACTTATTCTCTAAGGGTAGTCAATCCTGATCTGATCTTATTCTTATCACCAGTACCCAACCACTCACCCCCTAAGGTTACCCAAGGGGAGTTGACTCACTTCGCCTACGCACCCCACTGGTACGATTTGAAAGCGATCTTCAACAAAGCGTTCGACGGTAGAATCACCCACGATGTGATTGCGTTAGCTAAAGGTTCCAGAAACTTCTTCGCCCACACCTACTTCGGTACCAACGGTGCACGTAGGTGCTACAGCAAACAAATAAAGACGGTGATTGAGTGGGGGAAACCACCTCACCTCTACGCGGACGCCCCAGTGTTTATTGGCGAGCTGGGGATCCCTATGGATATTAACGCTAAGCTAGCCTACGCCAATAACGACTACGCCCTACATGACATATTCATGGACGCCGTTTTGAACGCCGTTGATTCCAATTTCGCCTCGGTAGCCTTATGGACTTACAACCCCCAAAACACTCACCTCGAAGGGGACAACTGGAATTTCGAAGATTTCTCGGTTATGTCACTGGACCAACCAGTAGAAACCGATAGAAAGAAGGAGTTGGACAATCCGCTGCATCGCTTCGGTAGGTGCCTCAACGCAGTGGTCAGACCTTATGCAGCAAAAGTTGCCGGTCGCCCAGTCCATATGTCGTTCGATATGGCGACTTTGGAGTTCCATTTAGAATTCCGATCCCCACCACTACCCTCCATCCAAGAGTTACGTAAAATGACGGCGGAACAGAAACGGGTACGTAGGCAAACTGAAATTTTCTTACCTTCCTACCACTACAAACGGAGTCAATTTCTAGTGGACGTATCCGACGGTAACTACAAGTACGTGGAGGAACTCAATACCCTGTATTACTGGTACGGGGATGACCGCAAAGTTGAACCAGTACTGCCGACTACCGACTACGAGGACGATGGGATGGAACTCTCAGATCAAGACGAGGATTCTACCGATCCCCACCAAGCTGCCTTCCAATATTCGCAATTGGACGACGAAACTGAGGAAATCGGATTGGATCCTAACTTAGTACAGAATACCCAACTTCATAAAGTTCGAGTTCTGTTACAAGAGTTCGTTAACGACGATTGGTAAACTTATAGGTTCAAGTTATTTAATTTGTTTTTGTATCAGTTTTAGTGCAAATAAAAAATATATAAATGTAGTCGGTGCTAATTTTATTTTTATCAAGGGAAATTTAAATTGATATGAAGTACATCTAACTCCATCAGGTCACAACTTAAACTTTTTAGATTCATTTCCAACCGGTGCTCTTCAGTTAAAGTTTGGTTCAAAAATTGTACAGTTAACTGTAGGAAGTTGGGGTTGGTCCTTGCTACATCACCATGAACGAACTCTTTAATATAAGTTCCGGCTTCTGTACATAGTTCCAAACTGGCGAATTGGGAATCGACAAACTCTAACTCCAGGTTGTAGATTTGTTTCAACCGGTCGAGGGGTGCTCTCCTGAAAAATATTGAAAAAAAAATTAGCAATGCGATCAAATGATAGAAATGGTACCGGTGTAGTACACGTATCGGAGTTTTTTGTAGGGCTGCTAACGGGTATTGAATCGATGTGTGTAGATAGGTGTTAAACTGTTGAATCAGCTTAGGGCTAAATATAGGTTGATTGAACCAAACTAAACATCTATAGAACTTGGTTTTGCTCTGTTCACCTTCCTTCAACTGTTCCACAACTTCCCTATAAAAAACTCAAAATAAATTTTAAAAAAGTTATTACTTTTCAACTTGTTTGAGCTGGGTAGTGTTAACCAACCCTTTACAATTTTCTAAACTGTTAATAGTTTCGGTCAGTTCAGTTAGATCCTGCTCGCTTATCGAGAAAACTTTGGGGTTGATAAGCTCGAGGCAGTACGGTCTACCGGTACCCAACATCCTAACGTCGGAATCCTCCCTTCCAGCCGATAGAAAGTTCGACTTATCCGGCCGGAAGTAATTTAGGATATGGTTGGATAAAATGTCGGATACGCTATTTTCGGTTAACTTCCTACCGTTTACGATCCATGGAGTTTGAGATACAAACCGTTGCAGTTTGGTATACCTACCGGCTATAAACACACTCTTACTACTAAAGGTTATCGCGTTGATCACCGGTAGTTCGGTTAAAGTAGGGAAGTTCGATTTCACGGATACTGAATCATCCATTAAATAATCTAAATTTTCAGAAACCCTTAACCGTCCTCCGTTATCCTTCTTCCATTTAGGTAGGTATTTATCAAAGTTAATTGTATCTACTAACTGACTTTCTACTATTTGCTCTTGTTTAACCCCCATGTTTGGAAATAGAAATTGAGAATCAAGTTCGGTTTCCTTATGTAAATATTCGATTACCACGTTCAAATTACACTATATTAAAGTTAATTTATGTTTTGAATCTAGAATTTACAGTTATATCAGTTACAACTTCGTATTTAGTCTCAAAATGAATATACGTTTTCATAAATAATAACCACACTTTCTTAATGGATAATAGACTTCTATCCAACAGATGGGTCAAATATAAATTTTCTTTTCTATTTAAATAAATAAACTAAATTATCTAATAAATAAGTTACTTTAAGTCGTTACGTAGACTTATTGAAGTTAATTTGTTACGTAAGATAGCACCTACGTTCAAGTAAAGATTTAAACTTAAATTATCTACTTCATACTTATCGGTTGTATTGAGTCGCATTTCTATACTTTGACAAGTTTCAACTATATTTTGGGGTTGTAATAAACCACAACATATACTACATACTTGGGTTTGATTACGCTCTACTTTTTCGATAGCTAAACAATCTAATAATAAACTTAAAATGCCATCAGCAACCTTTTCAAAAAATAAAAATATAACTTTAGTATATTTGTAAATAAATAAAAATAATACTTGTTCATCTTTCAAATAGTTTATCAAAAAATTGCTATTCTTAAAATCACTGTTTATAAACCTTAAAATACAAGGCAAACAACCTCCTAGCTTATATATCTTTGTAATCACGATTCGTAATTTAGGCAAATCCATTTCAGTGTTATTATTAATAACTTCATCTAATATTGATTGAGCTATTTAAAATATAAAAAAACAGTTAATTAGTTAATTTATTTTGATATATTACCTGTCTCTTTTAAATCTAGTTTAGGTATTTCAACAACCGATATATCTCCATCTTTTACTTCGATTTTAGCTAATTTTTCAGCTGGTATGCCTTCATCCTTTACTTCTATTTCAACTTTTCTAGTAACTTCCATACTATCTTTTATAACTGTAAAGTTGGTTAAATTTTTTTGAAATAAATATTTTTTGATAAGCTGAAGAATTTAGAAGACGTTTGTAAAAATTTTTTTTAGAATACTAAAGCATACAGCTTTATAGGGTGAATACAAATTGCTTTATCAAATACAATAAGCTAAATATACTGGTGTTTGGTAAGATAATGTATGCAGAATTTGCCTAGATAGTTAATTGAGCAACTCTTAAAGCTATAAGAAAGCTCAACCTTCTATAGGTAAATTTAGATTTAGAGAAGTACCAACTAAAACTTATAGACATTCATTTTCATAAGACCATTCCACTTTGAAGACAGATGATATTTGGAGTAATCCTACATTAAGAAAGATGACAGAAAATAGAGAAGTTGTAGTGTTGGTAAAAAATTGAAAAGGTAATTTTTACAAAAAGGATTAAAGTAGTAAAATATATACTAAGAAAAAGAGTTAAAAGGATAGGCTATAATAATTGTATTATTTAAAACACCCTTTTTTCATAGAAAGTAGCTTAAATAGTAGATAATAAAGTTTTATTAAAAGTAATAAAGTTTAGTTTATATAGTAATAAATATATATTTGCAAAAATATATAGATATTTTTATTTGCATTTAATTTTATAAAGCTAAATAAATAAAAGTTTTGTAAATTTAAATAATACTATACATATAATTTTAATATAGTTATATTAAAATTTAAAAATTTAGGTTTAAATTAAATCTAAACTTATAATATATAAATTAAACAAACTATAAATATATTTATATAAATATACATCAACTTTTTTTAACTTAAAAATACTACTAACTTTATATATATATTTTTTAAATATATATAAAAGGTAAAAAGTAGTAATAAAATTATAATATATTTGTAAAAATATATATAGCTTATTAAACTTATATTTTTATAAATTTTTAAAACT